>LIHB01000056.1:0-193685 GCA_001297265.1 Mycosphaerella arachidis
GTTAGATAGTATATTAAGATAGGTAATAAGTATCCGTTCTTACTAGTTATTAAGAATGCGCTATTCTTCGTACTTTAGGGTAGGTTTTTAGTAACCTTATTCTAGCGCCGCGATAGCGTAGATCGCTCGATAGTAAACTTATTAGCGATAGCAGCAATATTAGGCTTATTAAGCTAATTTAAACGAGCTATCGCTTGCTTATATACGTCTATTATATAGTGTATAGTAATAGTTAGAACAATAGCTAAGAAAACGCGTCGCGTGCACGATGTACGACCGTGCACGACGCGCAACAGACTTCTACTGGGCTGAAGAGTGTAGACCCGATCATCTTAGATCTTCTCACTTCCTATGCTCTGCTGGCTTCTGGCTGCAATTGCATCGTCAGACCACGACGCTCGCCCATGCGAGCTGCAAGTAAAAACAACATCCAACTCCAACGGTTTTAACAACTATGGTACCCTCCCAGCTGCGTGTCCTAGGCCTGATCTTTCCTTCCTTCAACATCCTCGACCTCACAGGCCCATGCGAAGTTTTCGGCAACTCTGTTATCCCGGGCGATTGGCGCAGAATCGATATCGCCTCAGCAACAGAGTCTTGCACTTCCAGTGAAGGTATAACAGTCCAACGTGGCCTCTCTTTCACCGATCTTATTGGGGACAAGACCGCACTGTCGAACTACGACATCCTCCTCGTCCCAGGTGCTGTAGGGCAGCATATCGACGCCGCCCTGAAGAACGATCAAGGCCTTCTACAGATCATCAAGACATTCGCGTCGCTTGCCGAAAATGGAAAGGAGAGAAGGTTGTTCTCTGTCTGTACCGGCGCTCTATTCTTGGGCGCTACTGGAGTTCTGGCTGGGAGGACTGCCACTACGCATTGGTCGTATCTCGACAAGCTCAAAGCCATTTGCAGTAGTGCAGGCAAGGATGCCCATATCGTGAGGAAACGATTCGTCAACGCAGGAACCACCGATACTGGAATTCGCGTCGTCACTGCCGGTGGTGTCAGCTGTGGGATTGATGCTGCGTTGTGGATCGTAAGTGAGGTCTTTGATCTGGATACGGCTAAGAAGATTGCGAAGGTCATGGATTATGATTGGAAATATGGAGAGGTAGATGTGACAGATGGCTGGATCGTGTAATGAACAGGAAGACGGCAGTCCAGGCTTTTCTCCCCAATCAATGTTGGTCTGCACGTCAATTGCTACCACGTTCCAACGAGTCAGTGGCCGTAAAACCCCAATTTGTGTGCCGTGCTGCCAGAACGTCTTGAGATATGCTTTCATATTATGGCCAACCTTTCGTTACATCTCTTGAGCCAGTCCCTCCAAAGTATGTCTTTGACCATGAACGGTCGATCGTGGCCCTCGAATCTTTGCTGCCGCGAGTCGAGATCATCTCTTCGCCGTTCTCGTGGCGATGTCGTTCACGAAAGTTAATAGAGTCCTCTTTCGTGAACGGTATCGCAACTGCTTCTCTGCCCTCGTAACTGTCATCTCATCGAAACTGTGGACATCAATGTGCTTTCCGGGCAGAGCGCGTAGTCAGACGGTCTCGTGTGCTGAACGCATTACCATGGACTGTGCATGTCATAGGTGTGCTCCTTAGCTCCATCGTTGTCGACGACGAAAGAGAAGAAGACACGCGAGAGCAGCCGGCCTTGGCACGGCAGGGTCGACTTCACCTCCTCGAGACCACCTCGATTCGACTGCCGAGGTTGATCGGCAAAGCAGTACATCTATCCTTCGACAACATCCTTTCAAAAAACAGTACTAGCACCCCTCGGTGCTTGCTATAGAAGCATGTTTAATGGTACTTGATCATTCTTGATGCAGCATTGACTCGTCAGTGCCAACAATTCGCGTTCAGTGATGGCACCCACAAGTCGCAAAGGATACCTGGTAGAATTCTACTACGATGTAAGCATAGAAACCTTCGTGATCGAAAACGGTCAGGCTGAACGATACCATAGATCTCTTGTCCATTCGCCTACATAGCCTCCACGAAGTGAGCAATCTCCACTCCTGCCTCTTCTTGCTCGCGTATCTCACGACCCAGAATCGAAGCTCTTGCCCAACGGACCAATGCCAAGGTCATATACCGACCAGTCCTCCTAGGCGCCATCTATAGAGCAACCAAAGCACCTCAAGGCGCTGCAGGGTCAGCTTCAGATGTCTTCAATCCGACAAAGAAAGCCATAACAGCAAGAGCATTTCAACGAACCTTGAAGCGGCATGCCATTGCATACAACGATCCACACCGCCACCCTCAGAAGACGACCGCTCCACTTCGACTCTTGTACTTTGTCGACGCAGACCAAAGACCTGCTTTGACCCGAGCATTGTTCGAGGCTTACTGGGTCCGAGGCGAGAACGTAAGTGACGAATCCGTCCTAGCGGGAGCAATTCGAAGATCTGGAATTTCGGACGCCGAGACGATAATCGGAGCGATTGAAGATGGCACTTTCGAAGGACCACGGCAACGTAAAAGTCTGGAGGTATCAACAGATTTTGCAGTCCAGCGTGGAAGTCCTGGCGTGCCTGGCTTTTGGATTCCGGCCGAAGTCTGGCATGACAAGAACGGTCAGCGAAGAGAAGGAAGACTGTATTGGGGACAAGACCGGATACATTTCGTTGAAGCAGTGCTGAATAGTCTGAATGAGGGACGAAATGGCGACAGTATTCCACAGATCTCGACGCCGCTCCAGGCTCTGCTACCTAGGAGTGTCAGGAATGGGATCCCTGCTGACACAGAAGTGAAGCTGGAGTTCTGGTACGACTTCTCAAGTCCTTGGGCGTTTCTGGGGTGGACCCAGCTTGAGCGGTTGAAGAGAGAGTTTGGAGAGAGGCTGCAGGTTGAGATGAAACCGTTTCTGCTGGGCATCTTGTTCAGAGAGTACGAGTGCCTCTGCCCTGTCTTGTCCTGTGACTGACGAGCTTACCAGGATCGGCGCTCCGGACACTCCCATGTCTGCCGTATCCGAACAGAAGCGTAACTACTCCAACCTCGATCACGGTGATTGGGTGCGATGGTGGAATGCTGTCAACGAGCAGAATGGAAGGCCTGATAAGCACATTGACTTCTACTGGGCAGATAAGTTCCCCATCCGCACGCCCACTGTACTCCGTGCTGTGCTTGTCGAGCCGAAGCTTGTTGATGAGCTTTGTAAGTGGCAGTTTCCCAATGCCTCTCTCTCTCCGCTATGACTGATGATGTTAGATCGAGCCTGCTGGGAACGAAACTTGGACATGTCCTCCGATGAAGTCCTGCAGCAGGTCATCTCAGAGGCCGGCTACGACGGCGCGGATGTGCTATCTCGGGCCAACTCTCCAGAGTTCAAGAAAGACCTTCGAGCAAGAACTTTGGAGGCGAAAGAGGCAGGCCTCTGTGGCGTGCCGTCTTATCGTGTGTTCCGAAGAAAAGGTGGTTCCACTGATCAAATGACGCAAGTCGGTGACATTGTCTGGGGTCAGGATGAGGTCTCCGTTGTCGAAGATATGATTGCCGGATCGGCCGGTGATGAGGTAGCGACAGTTGAGGCACTGGCTAAGAGCAGACTATAATGTGTATTGCGTTAACACATCTATGCGGCAATATTGCTTCTGGGCCTTGACGGATACTTGGCTGTGCGATACTCTTGCTTCGACCTGAAGCACAGACATCTCAAAGATCAGCTTCGAGGCTGTTGATTGCTGCAATGATGGTTCCCCTATGGTATCGACTGATTGGCTTATGAGCCACTGAATGTCGTTGTGTTCGAATGTTGCTGAGACTATGGGCGCAGTCAGGCAGTACTCGAAACGTCTTCTTCAACCTTTCACATGCTTCACATTTCACTCATCGCCTTTGTCCCCGACGCTAGAGCAAATTTTTCTCGGCAAACAGCGGCCGGATTAAGAGCAGCTCGTCAACCACACAGCTACTCGCGGTGATCCTGGACTTCGCACACAAGCAGACGCCGCATAAACATCTCTTCTCCCAGCCAACACAGGACATCCAAATCCATCGAGATCAAGACCACTCATAAATCCGAGGCTTGTACAAACTCTACATCTTCACCAAAACTTGCTATATCTGATGCGCGTACAGGTCGAGATGTCAGCTACTCGCACTTACAATGCCGGCATTGACAGCGGTGTCGCCATGAACAAGCAGTTTCCTGACTGCCCTGTCGGTATCCTCGAGTTGCTAGTGTACTTCCCACATCAGTATGTACCATTCCCCAATTACACTAAGCAGCTTCGGCTAATGATGCACTGTAGCACGAAATACGCAGAGGCAATGATGCGCCTCTACCGCGCAGGATGGCGAAGCGCTACAATGGGAAAGGTATGTCGCGCTGGTTTACCCACGCAAGTCAAACCATACTGACTGAAAGCAGGTCCAACTATATGCGCGCGGAAGTCTCGACATAGCCGAGCTGAACAAGCGCAACTCCTCCTTCCGCCACCAGATCCTCACCGCTGGGAAGAAGATCTTCGACGATCCAGCCTTCGGTCCCACTAAGCCAGTGTACCGCGATCGCCGCGAGCTGAAGCCACTCACGCTATCCGAGTACTGCCTCGTAATCTCCAGCACATACAACTTGTGCTACGACGGCATCACGTTCCCAGATGGCTCGCAGGGCGACGCAAACCCCTTCTTCGTCGACACCGCTACGTATAGCATGTCGAAAATACCGGCCACACTCGATGACCTCGCCAACGGTGTGGTCAACCACCCTACTGGAGAGGACGCTGGGATCTTGACTCAGGTCGTCCAGTGGGCTATAGCCAATGGCCAAGCTGCGAACTACACCACCGATGACGTGCAGATGGTTGCCGATCAGCAGGGCTTCACGTTGCCGGCGGAGGCTCGCAACTTCCACTGGGACGTGAAGGCGTTGCTACGCAGCAACATACCGGATCCGACCAGCTAAGGGATTAGATTGAGAGGAATGGAAATGAGCATGGCGGGACTGAAAGGAAGGAGTAAGCCACCTGAGGAGCGCAACGCGCTACAGTAGCACACTCTCGTGCCTGATGAAATGCATGAATATAACACTGCTGCACACTTGATCGCCAATGCACCGTCTTCGAGTTACTCGTTGTAAGCCAAGCTGTAGTCGCAGTCCGCCCTGCACCTGCAGAGACAGACTATGCCAGTAACGGTCTCATCGTCAAAACGAACCTGGACGACGCAGCAGACCCTCATACACGAACAGCAACTCTCCATCACAAACATGCAGAGGATCCGCAAGCTAGTTCTAGTCACCGACCTTCTGACAGTACCCGGCACAGCTACTGACAACAGCTTGGAGGCAGGCATCGACTTCGAAACCCTAGAGAACCTCAGCGCGCTCACCAGACTCACCATCTGCGTGATTGCCACCGCCAATGACATAGCTAGTGGCCGCGCAGCGCAGCTCCTGGCGACGGTCATCGAGCAGACGAGCAGACGATGCAGTACATCCCTCAGGTCTGTACAGTCCTCTGCGACGCCTCGAAACAAGATATGCACGACCACAAAGATGACTTACTGCAGAAGCATCGACAAGTCCTCGGAATTGGTCCTCAATCGTTCTCGTTCGCTTTGCCATTGGTTATGTACGACAGCGAGCTTAACGTCATTGCTGCTACAACCAAGGCAAACGTTCTCCTCGTTCAGGGCGCGAAGAATCTGGAAAGTCCAGAGCAACAAGACGAGGAGTCGCGTAAGAGCGCGGAGGAATACGAGAAGCGCTTGGAGGAGCTGGACCAAGAAGAACAAGTTATCGGGGAGCATGGCAAGAAGCTGGTGGAGCTTGACTATGGAAGACTCTAGGCAGATGAGGAGTAGGAACCACAATTACGATCGAAGAAGCGCTTGCCATGCTGACATGATTCGAGAGGCAGGAGTGCTCGAACATCACGGCGCAGAGCATGGAATGCAGTTTTGCTTTTGAATTCTCAGCGCTTCCCATTACGACCAGGGCAGGATAGCTACAAGTAGCAACTAGCAGCTCGCAGAGGCAGGATCACGCCTGTATTATACAGCACGTCGACTTAGCAGATGCTCTCTCTCCACTCAAGGGGCCATATACGCAATTTCGTTCAACTCAAGTTCGTGCCTCCCGAACCACGTGTCCTTCTTGTATCTCCCGTGCTCGCCCACTCCCAATTCCCTCCTCCTCAACTGATAGTTTCCGCCCTCTTGCACATTCCTATGCCCAATGTTCCCTGCGGCCTGGCTCTCCAAACTGCCAGCAATACAGTGATTGATCCCTCTGAAAGCACTATCCGCCACAGTCTTCCACACAGCAACCATACTCACCGCCATCTCCGGCGTGTAGAAAATTCTACAGTCCGCTGGCTCGTATCGAAACTGTAATGGAATACCTTCCTCGTCGCCCTGTCGGAATCCGTCACGGGCATTTACGTTCATTGTGGTGCTACGATACAGTGGAAGGTCACTGTAGTTGGCCAGGACAGTCGTGTTGTAGAAGGAGTCGTTGTGGATGTATTGGTAAGCGAAGGGTCGCATGACATAGCCAAAAATATCTGAACCTGCCAAACTTAGCCTTCCCTTCACGCCTCCAACTGCTTGTGCTATGTCGGTGTTCGGGCGACCACCGAGGACGATGGAGCGGACGCCTGCCTGTTGGCGCATCAGTTCTGTGAAGATCGTACAGGTCGATGCACAGTATCCATCAGTCACCATGACAATATTCTCCGCTTTGAAAGGTTGGCTAGTGAAATTCGTGCGATTCCCGTACCCAGTGATAGCGATCCCACCAGATTCGTAAGTGATGAGAGGGTCAGAGAGGTTCCAGCGTTGGATGTTGGTGTAGTTTTGCTGTTGAGGGCCAAGAGCTACAGGTCCGAACTTGTCAGGCCATGAAGTGAAGTTCTCATGGTTGATATTGACATCAGAGCGGTAGTTGAAGGAAGAACTGACTAGGCTCTTCTCGGTATCGTTCAAATCAATACTTCTTTTGGGTATCAGATCGGCGAAGTGACTGGTTTCTTGCCCTATGTAGTCCATAGCTTCGTGGGCTTTGTAGCGACTTGCCTCGTAGGGCTCGATCGAAGGGAAGAGCATCTTGAAAAGATCTATCCCCAGTAAGATGATGCCGCCAGCGTTTGCGCTTAGATCAACTATGAGCTTGGTCTTGTTCCGTTTGACCGCCTCGTTGATAAAGTAGGTATTGATTTCCTGAGCAGCTCGTACATTTTCGACCCCCCGAGGGTCGAAGCTTTGAACACTGAGGACAGCAACGTCGTCGTAGCCGTCATCTTCGAGGAAGTAGCCACCATTGAGATTGCTCGAATGGCGCGCGAACGGTGTTGGATACCCCGGGGCGGGTGTTCTTGTTGCTATTGTAGAAGAAGTGGTAGACGTAGATGTCGAGGACATTGAGGAGGAGGAAGTCGACGATTTTCTGTACGTGGCGATCTCTTCTGCCGACTTAGGCTGTCCTTTGGGCAATGTGAAGAACTCCGTGTAAATGTCCGCCCCACTGGTAATGTTATCGAAGGGCATGAGAACCCTAGCGAAGTTTTCTGTGCATATTTCTGAACCGTTGGCAAATGTCAATGTCGTGTTAGGGCCGGGATAAATTCGTCGAGTCTTGCTGCCTCCTGCAAAGTTACCAGTGCCAGATCCTTCGCTGTCTAACGAGACTTGGGAGAGTAGATAGAACAGATTATTCCACAGCGCATCGGGATCCTGGAGCGAATCTAAAGCTGCCCATTCAAGTAAGAACTCAGTGCTATCTCTCCCGTCAATCAATGCCAAAGGACTCGGAGTATACGTTGCATTGTTGATGATAGTGTCTAGCAGGTCTTGGTAAACGTATACTTCTGGAACGCAAGAGCCATCCACGGAGACAGAAACCAAGGGGTACTGCCTTCCGTAACTGAAGATTCCACCAACGCTGTCTGGAATCACAAGGAAATGGCCGTCATGGGTATTCTGGTATGCAATGTAAAGATCGAGGCCGAACTCGAATTCGTTTGCATATGTGCCGTTGCCAGTCTCGTTCTTAGCCTTGCTGTAGATTCGTTCAAACTCGGCCAGAAAATCATATCCAGGTTGGATCTTTGCTGCATACTCAGGCGGCGGGTCTTTGATATATTGCACGGTAGTCTGCCACTCCGTGTAAGGTCGGATGGAGTCGAGATACGCAACTAATGAACAGCGTCAGTGATGAAAGCGGAATGACTGGTTGAAGTTCCGCTACGGCTTTGGAAAAAAAAAAGTCATGAGCGTTACTCGAGATTGGCCCGCCCGCAAGACTCTTCAACAGAATGCGCAGCGGGCTAAATCGGAGAGCATACCTGCGGCGGACTGATTGTACGGCACACTGTTGATACATTCATACGCCAAGGCGGCTGGCACCGTTGCAGTGGCACTGGCAGTTGCGCTCGTGAACGAGGCTTGGAGTGACTTCACACTGCAGCACGCATTGTCTTGCGTACATGTTTTCGTTGCCGGTAAGCTGGAACTGTTGGTGGATGTGCATGGTGTGGATGTGGCGAAGCTTGACGAGCCTGCCGTTGCGGGAGGTGGTGTTACGGTGGCTGAAGCGGAAGTGGTGCTGGTAGTTAGTGGTCCCTTTCTGACAGCATCTTCCCAACGCCACCAGTCTGTCGCCTGAGGTGCATGAGGGGTGATGACCTTTGCTCTGTATTGTTATTAGCTTCCATTGTAGACAAAGAGTCGCTTTTCTCGTACGGATTAGGCCAATTCTTCTTCCGGTTCTTGTCTAGCCAGCCTTCTCGTGGCCAAACCGCCTGAGCTGCGCACACCGCATTGGCGACTGAGGCTCCTGCAAAGCTTAGCTGCAGGAGTAATAGCATCGTAGGATGAACTTGAAGGTGATTTAAGACATTAGAGAGACGTAGTAGATGTATGCTACTCGACAGGACCAGAGGAAGGGCATCATGATTCCAATTACTGAATTTATGCTTTGGGCACAGTCTGTGATCCCACACGGCCGGTGGTCCTTGTCATGTCAAAAGCGAGCTGCAATTTGATGGTCTTTAATTAGAATTCGTTACGAAGCTAGGGGAGCCTCGTAGACTGGTTGACATGGTTTCTCACGAATCCGGGTTTTTGCCTATTTGCCTGTATCCCTGTATGCCTGTATGCTATACGCTTACTCGTAGGGTCTATAGACTCGCTTCTACGATTAAGTACTAGTAAATATACCCTACGAGGGAGTATTCTTATACAAGCAAATAGGCATACAGGCATACAGGCATACAGGCAAAACTCCGGATTCGTGAGAAACCATGTCAACCAGGCTATGAGGGAAGGGGAAGTGAGGAGAGCCTGTGCAGAGTTAATTGGCGAAGTGTTGCCGAGTGAATCTTCGATTTGACTTGTATCATACAAGTCGATCGCATCCCATGGGCCAAGAAGAACTCTTTAGCTGGACGAAATCCTAACAAATGATGGCGGTGCCTGATTGCGAACAGCCATTGCTTCATTCTGGCATGTTGTAGATGGACAGGATCGAAGTCGAAAACGCGGTGCGACCAGGAAAGCTTATACGAAACAAAATGAATGCGCGAAGAGATCCAGGGATGTCAGATTGAGCTTATTTCTCTTATCTCCCACATGCACCGACATGACATGGGAGTACACGCTACAGTGTAGTCTCTTTATAGCAGTAGCTCCGTACAGGTGTCGATATATCGCTATATAGCGACTATCGTTATGTCGATATCCGAGGTGTCGTTACCTTGGCACTGACTTAGCTAGTGCTCTTATTAGGGTTGCTAAAAGAACACATAGGATATCGACAGTGAGTTAAATACCAGTTGCTATTAAGGGTTGAAGTACTTAGTAATACTGGACTGCTCTAAGGATAATAGCTGCCTAGCTCTTATCACATGCTCGTGCTGTTTAAGGGGATTAGATTAGATTGAAGGACTAGATACATCAGCTATATTTCACCATCTTAGCGACACCTTCAGCACAGCGACCACTGTTGCTACAACACCAGCAGCTCTAAGCGACCAGATTGCGACCGGTAAGCAGCCGCTGCAATGACAGCTTAGCAATCTAATAGCGATATTTAGGTAGATACACCCCCTGCTGGATCAGTCAACCTAACGATATATCGTTACACTGCTATAGTCACTGTATCCAGCTTGGATATTGAGATAATATCGCTACACCGCGAATATCGCTATTCGGAACATCGCTATAAAGAGACTACAATGTACCTCTTTACACTGGTGTGAAGAGAAGCAGTCTTTTGTGTGGAAATGTTGGTACAAGAGACGACGCTGCAAGATCCGTTCGACGACGGTATCTGTAATCTGAAGTTGCAAACGCTTAGGAAGACACCGAAGGCTAGTTCTATAACGCTTTGGCAGGTCAGACTCGATGCGCGATAAAATGTCTCGCACCTCTTCTTCATGCTGAAGGCACCCTTTCTTTCCAATCATTCGCAGTGGACGTTGCATCCGTCGTTTGCGGCTGGAACTTGACGCCATCCATCGACATGTGACCATACTTCGCCGAGAGCAAAAGCCACGCACAAGAACCATGACTCCCTTATACAGCTTCCTGCAGACCTACGAGATCCGAGTGCTCGGTGTCAGCCGCGAGGGAGACACACTTGCAGGCGCATCCAAAACGATCTAAACATCAGACACGAAATCAAGACACGACTCAAGCGAAAAGAAACTCGACTTCTTCGCCGTTTCCTACGTATGGGGCTCGAGGAACGACACTCACCTGATCGTCGTCGATGGTCCTGAAGTCACAATTATACACAATGCATTCAATGTGCTAAGTCTCTTCTACGATTGGCCGGAGCAGCGGAACAAGAGAGTCTGGGTCTGGATCGTGCGAAAAAGGATCATCTCGTGTGTGCTCTGTCTGGTTGTAGTGTGCCGATGGTGCTGAGGACTCTGGACGATGGAAAGTCTCAAGTGGTTGGGGAGTGTTATATGCATGGCTTTATGAATTGAAGGGGTTTGGAAGAGGAGCCGGTGGATATCGCACTGGTGTAGGAGGTTCTGTGATGGAGAGAGTGCTGTGAGTCTGTGTGCTCTGGGAAGCATCAGGTGCCAACATTGCATTTTGTGCACAATCTGGCGACAAGCCTCCATGACAGTGACATGGGGTCGCCACAGCGACTCATATCACTACTATGGTAAGCTTTGCCGCAAAACCAACAAGTCATTGGTGCTGAGAACGACATCGGGAGATGGTCACTTCAGCTTGAAGACTCGCTGCTCTTTGTCGTAGCCTGATGCTCCCACATCGCAGAGACATGCATGGTCGTGGCATTCAGCGTCCATATCGACCAGCACTTTACTTTGACCTTATCCTTCGATCTCTCCATGTGGCACTCGCAACAGGACTCACGACTTGACCCTCCCTATCTGCTACTCAAGGGCAGTCTGTGAATGGCCCCCGTCATGAAAATGGACACCAAGGCTGGACCCTTTGTTTTCCATAACAGAGCTCTTGTTCACCTGGACAAAGCCATTCTATACACTAATCGAAATTTCTATACACTTAGAACAGTGAATCAAGGACGCGAGAATCACTCATCATGGCGCTTCATAACACATGGAAGACCTTTATCTTCTTGCTGTGCTCGCCTCGGGAGATTCTTTCCATCATTATCACTCTGGCACCAGCAGCTAGCACTCTGCCACCTCTCCAGCGCCACGACTAATACACGACGTACGAACACATAAATACGGCAAGCGGATCACTCAAGACACCAAGAATAGCAGACATGTCGCAATACAGCGAGATCTACGAGCTCAACGGGATCAGTCGGATCGTGAGGGACAAGATCGTGCGAGATGGCAGTATGGAGTTTCTCGTCTCCTGGAGAGAATACGGCCCATTCTGGAACTCGTGGAAAGCAGTCTCTTTCTTCGAAGACAAGGCCACGACTTTGTCGGAGTGGCTCCAGCAGACTCAGACCCCGATCCCTGTCGCCGAGGATATCGAGATGGTGGTGTCGAAGCCACATGACGGTGGCTACGTCGTCAAGCGGGTTGAGAGGCCAAAGGACGTTTTTGAATGGCTACCAGAGGAGATGATTCCAAGGGAGCTGGTTGAGGAGTTGCATGCGAGGGAGAATAACCTCATGGATATCGAAGGTGATGTTGCGACTGATGAGACGACTGCGAGCGAATCACCAGTCGCGACCCCAGCTGATCCCTCAGCCGCTCCACCCGACGCAACATCAACTACAGCAATCGTCTCTCAAGATGACGACTCGATAACACCAGCACTTCCACAGCAGGAGGATGGCAGCGTTGAGGAGATGGAGCGGACGTAGTCTTCTCGGACGGACGCTGTCGACCTCGACGCAATGCAGTACGAAGATGCGGCTACAGATGTTAAGGAGTCGCAGAGGGTGAGTGCAGAGCCCGCTACTAAGCAACCAGTCCTCGGCTCGAACGACAAACTATTGACCGCTGACGTGACTGTTGAAGGCGACTTTCCCTCGCTCAACTCTTTCTTCGAATTCCATGAGTATCACGCCCGAGGCACAGTCACGCAACACCTAGGCGTATGTAACGATCAGCTGCCATCAGGCCACGTCGCCGAGACCCACGAATGCCGCGACCCAAATCATGATGAAGATCTCTCCGTCGTGAGCTGCCAGAAGTGCGTTGCTCACGCGTACGCTTCTCTCCCACAAGATTTTCGCCTAATCTTCGAGCTCGGTCTGCCAGTCATGGTCCACACCCACTGTAACGCTGCGCTCGAGGAAGTGGACGGCTTTGACCATCTTTGCACCTGCCAAGGCTTGCCAAGATGTGGACGCTGCCACGTGCAGAAAGTCTCCGACCTCGTCGACAAGGTCGCTCAGTGGAACGCAACCAGATTCGATGGAAGTAAGTGTGCTCGGTGCAGGCAAGCTCTGGACCTGACGCAAATATGTCCCGTACGAGGCGCTGTGTGCTTAGGCAAGAAGCCGTCGGGCAGAGCGGCGAGATTGGGCGATGTTGAGACGAATACTGATCGGCGACCTATGTTATGTGATCGCAAGGCCTTGCACAGGGGTTGTGGGCGACAAGGGCCGTTAGCAACATAGCAGGCACAGATGGACATTGGATATCACTTTGTGCAAACAATTACCTCTCTCTATGCATTTGAGCTTCATATCGGGCGATGTGCGTGCTGTGTTGTATCCTTAAATTGTGCCGAAGAGGCATGATCGAGAGTCCCGTCACTCACTCTCGAACGCTGACATTTTCAATGCTCAACAGAGCCAACAAATCGCGCGAGACGCTGCTGGCCATGAAGCGACTCGAAGCCTTGACGACTGTGAATGCAGAGCTCCGCGCGACGATCGCACATCTGGAAACCAACGCAGACCGCAATTGCGGCACCTATCAACCACCATCTCAACAAGAGTATGTTCGACTTCGACGACCCATGACACGAGGACATACTTACAGCAACTTGCAGCCACTTGTAACCACTTGCAGCCGCACAAGAGCCTCGATCTCCTGGTCGAAGAATATGATCATGCCAGCAACAACATATGAATGCCAAGACCCAAGCCACAACCTCTACCGCTGCAATGACTGGCCAAAACCGCATCAACCAATCCGAGACTCTGGAGCCGTCTGGGAAGTCTAGCAGCGTAAAAGTCTGGCGTCTATGTGTATCTTCATCCTGGTTACAGCATTGTCTACCAGCATATGAACCACAACGACTTCCAGTGCAAGTAACATCAGCCTCTGCCGCACTGCGCAAAGTGCTACAAGGAAGTCATTGGCTTATTCGGCGGCAAGGCTCAGACGTTGACTGTCAATGGCGCTGTCGGACACGGGCAAACTTTGCAAGGGAAGACCCACTGAGGAGGGGGCGGTTGCTCGGTATGCGATCTGTTTTGGCGGGAGGGACCAGTCGATCGGTCGGACCCATTTCATAGTTGAGCATATAGCACAGAGATTGGTCTCGACGTCTGGTTCCTGGCCTTTGTGCATGCAGCGTGGAAACGCGGTAGGTCTGGTCTGTTAAGTAAAGGAATTTGATCTCAGCGGTTTTCTGGGAGGTGGGCTCTCTGTGTGAGTCACATAGTCGCGAACAATGAATAGAGGCTTTGGCCCGAACCCAACATCCTTCTGCTTCCATTATTTCGAGGGCTAGCGAGGCGAGAATGTTATCAAGCCTGGAAGCTCCAATCACAACTAGAGATGAAAAACAACTAAAAAAAGGTACCAATCATCCATGCCCCGGCGACTATAGACATGAAGGATGATCGCCTCCATGTCTGTGAAATGGTCCAGTAAGTTTCTCGCAGCATGTGCTGAGCACATCACCACCCGCATGAAGATACGCTCAACCACTGCATCATGGATAACTGTCGAAAGGTCTTGCATCCGAGATGTCGAATGTAGCTTCTACATCAGACATGACTTGCTGCACAGACGCAACAGAAGGTCTCACAACTCGCCGAAGAGGCCAGGGCAATGCAAAATGGTGTACGGGACAAAAGGACATATATAGCTCGTAATGATATCTTGCTTCTCACGGCTGATCGGGTCCAGTGGTTAAGATCCTCATGAAACCAGCAACCGTGGCCCAGCAAGGCCAGACTTCCAGTGTTTCCCTGCGTGTGAGGAATGCGAGCTCGAGTCTCGTGGTCAGCATCACATTGAATGAAGCATTCTCTTTTCGACATTGGGGCCTCTTGTTCGAGGAGAGGAACGACCTCTTCAGTTTCCATTTCTATCTGGTATCCTCAACTGGGTGGCCACTTCCCAGGCGCACTCACAACATTCCTTGAGAATGTCGCACTCAACTTTCCCTCCTTCTCCATTGCCCGCTTGCGTTGCGCTGCTGTGATGCCGGCGCGATCTGTCTCGGGCGCGGCGTTCATGATGTTGTCGAATTCATCGTCTTCGCCGCCAATGTCTGAGCCGGATTCAGCATCTGAGTCTTCAGGTAGTTGTGGCTTTGCGGGTTCTGAGGGTCGTGATATTCTCTGTGGTGCTTGTTTATCTTCTGTGGCGGATGGTTTGCTGGGATTTGCGAATGGCTTTGAGGCTAGTACGCGGCTGCGGAGGTATGCCATCTCTTCGTCATCGTCGTCGTCGTCGTCAGGTGGTAAGTCATACGGATCTCGCTCTTCATCGTCATCACCTTCGCCATCGGAGGTGTTGCCGTGCACCTTGATCTGCTCGCCGGGCTTCGGTCCACCAAGCTGTATTCCACCCAGACTGCTCACATCACTTTCATCGTCCTCTTCGTCGCTACCTCCCTCATCGTCTGATGCTTCCAGATCATTGCCTGGTATTGGCTGTCTCCTGTTCATGTTACCTCCTCTCCACGCATTATCCTTGTTATCCTCACGCGCCTCGCGATCCTCTTGCCACTCGTTCTCGATCTTGGCCAGCCACTCTTCTTCCGCCTTTTTGACTTGCTCTTCGTCTTTGCACGCCGCGTATCGTTCTAGTACCTCCTCATTGATGTCCAAAAAGCTCTGGCCATAGCTGAAAGTGCTCAAGATCTCTTCTGCCCATTCCAGTCTCCCACATATCGCGAAGCAGGCCGCCAGTGCTTCGACACAATTTAACCTCCACGGTTTACCATAGTTCGTCGGGTTTGCAGCGATGAGGTATGGTAGCAATCGAGGGTTGGGCCCACCAATCTTGCTGAACGGCACTTCCTCAATCCTCTTCCAGCTCGCTTCCACTACTGCTGCTCCGTATTGTTCGAGAATGTCGCGATCGGCTGGTGATAAGATTGTCTTTGCCTTGGGCGACACGACAATGCCGGAATGCTTTTGCCCCACATGCAGCTCTCTCATGAGTCCCAATCGCATCAATCTCTTTCCCGAGCACCGCTTAGCGTCGCAGTGGTTCAGGTCCCAGGCTGCCGCTTTGAAGGGTGGTCGCTTGTTGCCGCCCATGCCATTCTCGCGGTCGGGGTGGGTGTGTTGTGCATATGTCCTGTTGGCGCCTTTCTTGCCTTTGCTGGAGAAGTCTTTCTTGTGGCGGACCATCTCTGCTGTAGTATCTGCTGTTGTATGCACTCGAATAAGGACTCGGTGTTTGAGACTGCGAATGGGGCGGGTGAATTGGATCGGATCTATCTAGCCACACGCCATAAACAGGCACAGATAGATGGCGTAGTGGTGATGTCTAGACAGTTTCATAATTACATACATGGAAATGCAAGGGTGCACGGTACGTCACTCCGTTGATCTAGCCTCGGCAGCAGCCGCGATGGAAAGGTTAAGCGAATGTCCCACCTAATACCGATGCAGAAGGAAGGCTGCACCGCCCAATGCTGAGGACCAGTGGTTGCTGTTTGCTGTTTGCTGTTTATTGTGATCACGACTCGACGTCTGCAGGACGAAGCCGAGTCTTCAGCTGTTGATAGCCCAGAAACTTGGCGACTATAGGAATATCCAATCCCCGGGGCAGGAAGACCCAGACCCAGACCCACCTCCACCCACCACCACTCACCACCACCACCATTACCATCGCGCCGCTTGCCATATGGAGGCCGCCTCAGCACGATATGCGACTCGCGATCGCTTCGCATACCCGACCGAACCAGCGTCCACCCCACTTCAGCGATATATACAGAATGCCTGCAGCCCGGAGAACTTCGAACCAAACTTGGCCTTGTCCCTCGAAATCGCTGACCTGATCAATGCGAAGCAAGGCAGTGCGCCGCGCGAGGCAGCAGTCGCAATCGTCGGCTACATCAACCACAGGAACCCTAACGTCTCGCTCCTCGCACTGAGCTTGCTGGACATATGCGTCAAGAACTGCGGCTACCCATTTCAGCTGCAGATCAGCACCAAAGACTTCCTGAACGAGCTGGTCCGACGCTTCCCGGAACGACCCCCTATACGGTTGACGAGGGTGCAGCAAAAGATATTGGAGTTGATCCAGGAGTGGAGGCAGACGATATGCGAGACGTCAAAGTACAAGGAGGACTTGGGCTTCATCCGGGACATGCACAGGCTGCTGCATTACAAGGGATATCAGTTCCCTCAGGTACGGAGCGAAGATGCCGCTGTTCTCAATCCGAGCGACAACCTGCGAAGTCCCGAGGAGATGGAGAAGGAGGAGCGAGCTGCGCAATCTGCGAAGCTACAAGAGCTGATCCGGCGAGGCACACCGCACGATCTGCAGGAAGCAAACAAGCTGATGAAGGTCATGGCTGGCTATGACACACGGCACAAGACCGACTATCGAGCCAAGGCCGCCGAAGAAGTGGGCAGGATCCAGCAGAAAGCCAAGCTGCTGGAAGAGATGATGCAGGATGTCAAACCAGGCGACGAGATCAAAGACGGCGATGTCTTCGAGGAGCTTGCCAACTCTCTGGCATCAGCACATCCAAAGATCCAGAAAATGTGCGAAGAGGAGTCGGAGGACCATGAAGCTGTGGCCAAGCTGTTCAGCATAAACGACTCGATACACAGGACCTTGGAGCGGTACAAGCTCATGAAGAAGGGCGATGTTGCAGGTGCCAATGCTATCCAGGCGGGAACTCTCGGGATCAGCGGAGCTGGTGTCAAACAAGGTGAAGGAGGCGAGCTGTCGTTGATCGACTTTGGTGGCCCGGAAGAAAGTGCTGCAGCATCGGGAGTACCCGCACAAGCGAGTAGTGCAGCGCCTGCGCCTCCACCAAAGGCCGGAAATGCTTTGGAAGATGACCTGCTAGGTCTGAACATGGGCGACGGCAATTTTGGTTCAGGTGGCGGTATCTCGCTGGGCGCGTCGTCCAACGGCAACGTGGATATCATGGCACAGTTCTCGCAGCCATCGCAACCCGCAAACTCAATCTTCCACACCCAAGCGAAAGCCTCACCTGCGATGCCACAGCAGTCAAACTCCAGTCTGTTGGGTTCTGGATTCCAGGCACCGTTGAAGCAAGCCGCACCAATCCCTGCGTCCTTACAACAACCTCAGCATCAAGCGAAAAAAGCTGATCCCTTTGCAGCTCTCGCAACACCACCTCGGCAGTCTTCGCCATTCCAGCATACACCCTCGAGATCGCCTGCGCCACCAGCGCACCAAGCCTCATCACAACCAATCGATCTGCTTGGTATGGGCAGCAGTAACGGCAAATCAGCACCAGCGCCTGGACCTCCACCTCCCGAGGACGAGTGGGAGTTCAGTTCAGCACTACCCGACCAGCCCACAGAGATAACCGTCACCAACAGCGCCATCAAAACCATTTTTGTGGTATCACGAGCTAACGACACCGAGATTGCGATCCAAAGCCGGATATCCAACAACGGGCAGCAGCCGATAGACGACCTGACCTTCCAGCTGGCTGTGACAAAGGTATTCCATCATGCCCTGCGCAGACTCTCCTGAATTTGTACTGACTACGATCCAGGGCTACACCCTCAAGCTCGAACCGCAATCCGGCCGTTCACTTTCGCCAAATCAACAGAATGGCATCACCCAAACAATCAGATTACACGGCGCGGAAAGAGGGAAAGGCAATTCCATCAAAATGCGGTGGCGGGCTTCATTTAAGCAGGCGGGAATCCAGCAGAATGAGCAGGGTGAGATCAATGGACTTGGTGTGTCGTAGCGTCTCGAAGTCGTTCAGCGTTCATAGAGATGAGAAAGTGAAGCTTCACGATGTGTTATCCCTGCTCCACTTGGCGATGTGCTTGATGCCACTTTTTGGACGACTCTTCGCCTACGACGCGCGAGTGTGTTCGTCCTGCGGGTCGCTGCAGTGGCGGGCTTAAGTGTTTGTTATACATCACCACCATAGACACCTCTCCACACTATCCAGCTTGGTCTCAACGACCAGGCGTGCGCGCCACTTTGTTTGCTCGCCGAGTCAACAAAACTTGCATCGTCGCAGACTATGCCCTGGGTTTGGTCCACTTTGTGGCGTGATCTATATCGCCGTGCCATTGAGTGAGCCAAGAGGCGGGCTGCGTTGTTGCTTTTTTTTCTCGAAGCCGGCTCCGCCTTGCTGTAGGGTTAGCGGATTCCGATCATCTGCCGTGAGGAGATGTTGCTCGTTAAATTGTGTATTAAGATCTAGACGCAATCCTTCGCAACGCCGGCCTTGGCCCAACGGTACGGATGTCATGTCGTGTGAGAGGGAGTAATGTGGGTTTACGGGATTGGCCAGTTCATGGTAACGGTGTGCGCTCGCTGTTGCTTATTAGTGGTGATTTGTGGATTGTTGGGGTGGCTGGGTGGTTGGATGGTTTGGGTTTTTGCTTCGACTCGTACAGTGTGTACATGGATTTGTTTACTTGGCCTGGACGTAATGGACAGTATATTGTAGACCCTCAGACTGATAGGGGAGGATACGCATGTATTCTTAGATACTCGGATCTATCTCGCGCGGCGGTTTTGGATTACCGGTAGTGCATCGCAGTATGGTCATGGTGGAAAGGTAGCTTCCTGCTACTTGTGAGTCCAGCGCCAGATCAGTTGTTGGCTTAGCTCACTCGACTGGAGAACTTGTTGAGGGCGCATTTGATCGCGGTGCCATTCGGACAAGGCTGTTTGACTTTTGTTTCCTCTGGTAGCTTTTGCCTATGAAGAAGTGTTCTGTCGTAGCTAGTAGGCACATATTTCTTTCCTCTGGAGGAACATCCCGGCTCGCTTGCGGAATGCGTATGTCCGTCATGACTCAACGTCCCAGCTCTCGCCTTTGGTCACATGCATGCCAAGAGATCGGGCTCATTACATCAGATCCTCTACATGTTCGGCAGTATCGTGAAAGCGCTTCTTCTATCGAATTGATTATGTCGCTGATCAAGTACGACTGTCAGGAGTAGTCAGGTGTTAGTGTGTGGCGCAGACGAAAGACGGTGTCACCAGCAAAAAGCAATATCAATCAGGCGACTGCAGAGTCGAGCTGGGATCCTTCCGCTTCATCGTGCTCATACCGCAGACCAGAAGGGCTGTGGCCACAAACGTCCATTCCAACCGTACATGATACAGTTACTGTGCCATTGAGCTAGTCGTTCCCAAAAAAGCGTGGGTCTGTCAAGATCGAGATGGGGCAACAGGTACCAATCGATGAAATATCTGTCTCCGCATAGCGACCAGGAAGTCAAGCATGAGGTAGACTTCTTCCAGGCTTTTCAGCAATAAGGGTTATATACGTGAAGAAAGATAATGACCTGGGACATAAGCCTAAGCTCAATGGTACGGCGCTACTGCAGCAGAGACCGGCGGGATCCTCTTATTCACTGCACCGAGATATCTTGATGTGGTGGAACAACTTTCCGTGACCGTTGAGCCGGACCCGCATACTCTTTTTCCTTCGAGTTGCAGCCTGGTTCTCCAGCCTACTATATCGACTGCCCAGGATCGTTAGCATCTCAGGCGAATAGACGATATCACTCTCTCATACAACCCTAAAAAATGGCCAAGAACCCAACCACAGCTCCAAGCACTCTTTTTGTTTCTCCTCTTGCGGCCTTCATTGCAGCACCTGTATACTGCGCCACAGCACGTATCGACGTCCCATTGCTCCGCGAATTAGTCGTACTTGCACAGTTCTGTGTTGGATTGAGCCCATTCATCATGTAGTTCCCTATATTAGTTCCGCTGGCGGTGCATCGTGCAGCCGGAGCGGAGATCAGAGGTGCTGCTTGTGATTTGAGCACCATTGCTCTCGTACGAGCTGCTACGGATGTATGAGGCGCTCGGTGATGTTGAAGAGCTAGCGTCGCCATCAATCTGAATTTGATCACTAGTTGGTCCCGTTCTATCTGTTCCTGATTTATTTATCGAGGTACAACCGCTGCTTGTGGTGCTATTAGACGCGGGATCAAGTATGTTTGCTCTTGATGATACGTAGGTATTGGTGTTCGGCGCAGCAATCCTATCTCCATGGCTCACATTCCGAGCATACTCTCTGTAGAGAGCATTGAGCAGCGTTCCTCCAAGCTGAAGAGAAAGAGCTGACATGCCCTTTTTCTACACGATGCGTCACTGTAGGTCAAATCTTGAGCGTTTTGTATAATTATATACCTTGTCTGCCGCTATCTATGACAGCGAACGCTGAAAGTCGAAGATGGAATGCTCAGACCAGAGCATAGCCGCGCTGTCCCCATCACAAGGCCGTTCTACGCTTCCCATCATGCCTTTGCTGCCCTCGGAACTCTCCCCTTCATACTGCGGACGGCAGATACGGCATAGTCTGCAGTCCAAACATCTCGCCAGCACGCGAAGTGCGTTCTGCCACCCAAGTCAACTGGTCACACAGGGTCATCGATGTCCCCCGTTCGCAAGACTCCAGAGCTTCTTCCAATTTCGCAAACGACCTTAACCTCTGTCCGTCTTTCCTGAGAACGTCGTACTTGCATCTCAACTGGTTGCCACTGTCCAAGTCGTGGTAGGTATAGTGCCAAATCCCTCGATGATCCACGAGTCTGCGCTCCGCCCTGACGCCGAAGAATGTGAGATAGAATTGTGCGACAAGCCTCAGATGGCAAATCAGCGAGAGGTCCAGGCAGTTCAGGTAGGCCAGACCTGACGTCTTAGTGGTGTTTATGTCGAGAAAGAAGTGGTTTGATGCCCAGTAGTCACAGCGTGCTGCTTGGTAAAAGCCCTTGTACTCTGCATGGATTTGATGATTGACCAGGAATAAATTCGACTTCGGCGGATGGGCAAAGCGTAAGTCCACAACGGTAGGAGTCGGTGGACTGACCGTGTACTCATAGATCATGTTGCGAAGCTCTGGCGGCAGGGATAGCAGCCGTGCTGACATGGCGGCGGTGTTGAGTTGGTTCGGGAGGGCCTTTTGTGAGCCACCACAGGCACTCGAGCGTGTTGTAGTGTTTGTGCCGTCGATTGAGTGCTAAAACTGTTGTTGCGCGAAGGTTGGTGTATTGAACATGGCCCATAGGACGATTATAACTTTGCAACGCCGGATGAGGACACCTGCTGGTTGTCCTCAGCGAGTTCCAAGACTCAAGTCAGCGGCTGATCAGCTTGCTCAAACAATAAGCCAATTGGAGTTGTCTCGCTCCAGGCTGTCGAGAATAGACTCCAGTATTGCCGGCATACTGCTCTCGATCACAGCTTCGATCCTCATCTTGCCACTTAGCCGGGATTCGCATCTGGGACATACGGCACAGTCGGCAATTGAAGATCTCCTTTGCTAACGAGGTACCAATCGCAGATCATTTTAGGGATCCTCCGGTATTTTGAGTAGACTCGAAAGAGCCATGTAGTATAACCTAGCCGTGCGAGGTAGCACAGCCATACAACGGAGCGCTACGGGGATGCGACGTAGTAGCATGATCGTCGACTGCTTTCACAGCCGCCTCCTGAGGACACCCCTGATATAGGTTGACTTTGAGGACAAACGAAGCCGCCATAGCACCAGCTTCAGCGAGGGGTATATTCGGACGCGAGCATCAAACATTGCTTGGCAGTCGGTATCTCCCACTCAATATGTTCTCATAGACCTCGCTTTCGGTCTGAGTCTCTCGCTCAAGCACACACAGCCGCCTGTCGAAGTGGTCTAGCATATGGACCAGTCGCTTGACGGCGGCCTCGTTTGAAGCAGCGAGCTCGAGCACTCGTTGAATGCATTCTTCTGATCTATGTTTTGTGAGCTGATGATCATAAGATGATGGTTGGGTGACCATACTCGGTCTTCTTCGATCGCTTCCTAGTCGAGGTTGGCGGCTTGACGTCCGCTGAGAAGGCAGCTTGAGGAAGGAGTCGGTTGCTCTTGGGACTCATGCTTGATACGCTATCATATTGCGATGTCGCAGACCAATCGTCTTGAGCAGGAGTGCGCCTGGGACTGTGATTGTGTGCAGGTATATTTTGTGCAGTTCGTGAAAGGTCTTGATTCATAGTCAGTACCTTTGGTCGCTGTCTTGATCCTTGCATGGAGATAGCATTGGCTTGGGCACCGCAGACTGAGGACAGTCGACGCTCAGTCTGTTCCATTGTACCAAAGATTGTTGCGCCGCCTATATGCCTCACAGTCAGCGATTTGGCATGTGCCGCGGTGATCGTGCCGAGCAATATATTCAGTGCTCCAGTGCTCCAGCAACGAGTATTGTATTCAGGAACAAGCAATGCCTTTTGACAACCAGCACCGCCGCGCCCATGCAGTTATGTCATCAGAACGAAGAAGTCACGACTGAGAGGCACGAGCATATACTCCGAAGGTTACTGAAAGGGACCCAAGCGAGTGTCAGCCGTGCCGTGTCATCAGAGTCGGTCACGGACTCGGGGCGTCCGGGACCAGCTGTTGTCGTTGATGCCGTGATCCAGTACGCTAGTACACACGGAGGTAGGTATATCCCGCTGGTGAGCCCAGGGTGCCCTGTTCCTGCGGCGTGCTGCTTCATCAGGACCCCTGATCAGATCAAGCAGCTTGACGAACGCCATGACATTGCAAAAATGTTGGCACAGAAGTCACGATGGGTGTGCTTCCTCGGTAGCTGCATATGATCTGTCTGCCACCGATGTTGTCTGTGCTCGGCAGTCGGTAATGCGAACCCAAATATGGTCTGTGCGATCTTTGGATGCATGTTCCAAATTCATGTCCGAGGCGTCGGGAGGCAACTGTGACTGGGTGTGATCGATTGTCTGGAGGATCTGGTTGATTTTAGCTCATACAGAAGCCGCCGTGCCGCCCTCCCCGAGAGCAAGACGGTTGCGCTACGGCAACGCTAGGGCTCGTCGGCATACCGATGCCACGGCACTGATCTAGCGGTCGAGAGGGTGATCATCGTACGGACTGTCTGCAATAGCACTAAAGTGCAGACGCCTTCTGGTTCTCAGCAAGCTGCTAGCTTTAGCTCCGTCTGGTGTGTCGTCCGAGAATTGCTTAAAGCACAGACTATCTCGAAGTATGCCTGGCGTCACAAGCCACGCTGATCTTGGCTATGCAAGGAAGCCCCTGTTACCTGTCATCGCGGCTGAGGCTCACATGATGTGAATCCAGCGTGCGCGTGCGCATGCAGCTGCACAGCTGTCGCAGAAAGTCTCAAGGCGGCTATGCGACTGCCAGATGCAGGTCCGCCACTCCGAAAACTGCCAGAAAGGGAAGGGAAAAGGGGATGAGCCCGAGGTTGAGCAGTCCAGGCATGTTACGTCAACTATGTCCAACCGCTCATAGCTGCATTCCCTCGTATGTCAGATATACCACCTGTGACGTTCAATTCAATCGTCCATGCTGCCGCGTCGTTTCCGTTTCCCACTACCAAGACTCCGAGTTCTTGGTCAATACAGTTCGTGCCGATGCGTCTGCTCACATCCACTTCGTAGCGTGCTTGGCAAACTCTGGCAGAAGATACGCCGCAAGCACAAGGTAACAATACCGATGTCAAAACAAGCCTGAGCACGATGAAATTCGTGGTTCGTCAATTCAGAGCCTGGTATTGAGATTTGAGCGTCCCCTTGGTCGCCGGGGCGGTATTTGTCCGAGCAAGCACATCGCTCACAGCGGGCAGATATGCGCCGACCAATGGCACTAAGCCCACAGACACCATCAGGAGAAGGAAGACAACGGCGAAGCGCAGGATCGCAGCATCGCGCGGGACTTGGCATTGCAAGAAGGTCAGCAGAGCCAAAAGCGTCCAGCAAAGCATCGAGACTGCCACCGGGTCGTCGAACTCTCCCAAGACTTGACGCAAGATCTCAACGTCTACGACAGCTGCTGTATGTGGTTGCGAAAAGACCGATTTAGTGCAGGCAGATGAGAATGGTGCAGCCGAAAGCCGAGAACAAGCCGTGCATGCGCAAGCCATCAGACTTGTCCTCAGACCATCATGTCCGCTACTCCACATTGGTGAGGCGAGCCATGGTCTGAGCAGCGCCAAGCAACATCAGAATCTCACCTATTCGTCTTCCTACCTCACGCCTACTTTCATGCTTCAAAACATCACAGACGACGTCACCGGATGCCTGCAATGCAATACACGCGATTGTAAGAAGCCAAGCTTGCTGCGGGCACGCGCACTCGTCGTGCAGGTACGACATTGTCGCGTGGCTGTGATCACCGGGCTCGTTGGCTTGTACACTGTGGTATGTGCCACCGACACACATCACCCGCTTCTCCTAGCACTGCTGCAATCAAGAATGGCAAGGTTGCATCATCCGGATGATCCAGGACGAGAGGGCACCGTCGAGCATGTATTACTCGCTTCTGCCATGTCAGGACCTGACCAGTTGTAAAGCTTATGGCTCCTCGCTCGGCCGCTGTACGATCTTACGTGTGGTGTAGTCGCAAAGCACTACACGAAGGTTGTGGAGCCGGAACGTTGTAGCAAAACGCACGACCGATACGCAAGTTCTGATCTGCACAGTGTTTCCACCCCTCACACCTTGCCCCTCCTGGTTGAAGTATATCCTTTGCTACTGTCCTGCTGCGAACAAGTAGAGCAAACGTTAACCATGGCTAGAAATTACTTCGCCACTATGATTGGCGCCCAATGGCTGCAAGCAATACTGGCTGCACCCACGGGCGCGCCTCGCGATTCAACTTCGACAACCTGGGATACACCATCGTACTACCCCGGTGGACCTTGGGTACTGCCCGGGCCAGATACACGGACGAATTTATGCCACGTCAAATCGAATGGATCTGGCGATGATGCCCCAGCTATCGCCGAAGCCTTTCAGAGATGTGGCAAGGACGGCAAAGTCGTTTTCGACGACACTACTTACCATGTCAATTCTGTCATGAACATATCTGGCCTATCCAACGTAGAGGTCGATATCCAAGGCACTCTACTCTGGGGCACAGATATCGACTACTGGCTAAGCCACAGTCTGCCTGTCGGCTATCAGAACCAGTCATCAGCATTCTTCTTTGGAGGGGATCAGGTTCATCTGCACAGCAGCACAGGTACCGGAACGTTCAACGGCAGTGGTCAAGTCTGGTACGATTTCACCAACGGCGCTTCGAACTATCCAAGAAGACCCCATCAGATCACGTTCAGCTATCTGACCAACTCTGTCATTGAAGATTTGCGATTTCTGCAAAGTCAAATGTGGACGATGACGCTGATCAATAGTCAAAATGTGCTGTTACAAGACATATACGTCAACTCCACGGACGCTGCCAATAGGGATCAATATGGGCCACTAAACACTGATGGCGCTGACACGATCTATTCCAACAACATCACTTTTGCCAGATGGGTCGTAGACTGCGGCGACGATCACATCTCTCAAAAAGCGAACAGCTCCAACATATTGGTCGAAAATGCGACGTTCTACCACGGCAGCGGCATAGCTCTAGGCTCAATAGGTCAGTTCATCGGCCAATACGAATTCATTGAGAACGTCACTGCTCGTCACATCGAGACTACTGGAGCCAGGCAAGGGGGATATATCAAGACGTGGTAAGGCCCTGCGATGTGCTCCTCTCCCCACTCCACACTGATCGGCGAACAGGACCGGCGTCCAGAAAGGCGTCCCACCCAATGGCGGCGGTGGCGGCACAGGCTACCTGAAGAACATCGTCTTCAATGACTGGACCCTGCATGATGTGCCTGTCGCTGTCGACATCACTCAATGCGTCAATTTCGAGGGTGGCACGGGCGACTGCGACACCAGCACCTTCCAGATCAGCGATCTGCACTGGACCGACATACGAGGCACCCAGACGAACCGGGAAGTTGCGCGTCTGCAATGCTCAGCTGCAGCGCCGTGTACTGGTGTCGAGATTCGTGGTATCAACATGACAGCTCAGGACACGGGCGAGCCCGCTTCGGAGTACCTGTGCAGTAATGTTATTGATCCTGTTGGGTTTACGTGTGGTGGGAATGCATGAGATAGTAGCCGATATGAAGACTGCATGTTACGCATTGTAACATCGAGCTGGTGGAGCACGCTACCACCGTCACGATCGAGCTTCGAAATCATCTTCGCCATTCCCTCACGCCTTGCTTCCTTTGCCCTCCACAACGATACTCTCTCACAAGAACCTCACCCTATGCTGCCTATACGCCTTCCACCCCTCAATCTCGCCTCCCAGCATCTCGAACTCCACTTCCATTCCCCATATCTTCCTCAACTCCGCCGTCCACCCCTCCCACATCTCACCCCATACAGGCACCGCCAACGACATCGCCCCAATCATCATCCTATTATCCCTTCCAATCGCCTTCAGAAACCGACAAACCCACTCCTGCATCAGGGGCCAGCATCCCTCTTCCACGCGAGTCTGGTAGTAGTATGGGAGCAGCTCGACTCGGAGAGGTCTGCACGCCCGGGTTATGGCGGGTTGCAGGAGGCCGGCGAGGGCGCGACGCTTTTTGCTGGCGTGGGTGTGCTGCCAGATGTTGTGGAACTTTAGGAGGGGAGTCGAGTCGATGGCGAGGCGACCGATTTTGAGCCAGAGTTCTGGCGGTAGGGAGAGGAGGGGAAAGGGATGGGGGTGGTTAGTTTGAGCGGCGAGGTGGTGGGGATGATGGCTCGGTTGCGTACCTTGGGATTTGGACGAGACGTGAGTCTCTGTTGGTCTGGGTCGTGAGCGTGGTTTGGCATGCCGCTATGCGGTGCCATTGTGGACTTCGTCGTTAGGACATTGCGTGATCGGCGGTCTATGCGATAGAAGAAAGAAGAGTTTAGGCGTGACGCGGGATTAAGAGAAGACTAGGCACGTTCAGACGGAAGCGCTAGCGGACGATCACGCTGGATCACATGTTTACTACCAAGTCGCTCGCCATTCACCAGCACTCACTCACAAACGCTTAACGCCGGCTGTTAGACACGTAACGTACACGCGCCCAAATAGGAAGGTACATCATGTCTCGCTAGCATCCACGGACGTCTTCCATCTCCATGGCACCGGCGGAGATGTCAGCTTGCCACCAGGTCCTCGCCGTACCGGAGCTGCTAGAGATATCCTACTCGAATCGCCACCAAAAGACATCCTCCTCGCACAGCGAGTCCAGATAACCTTCGAGAGATACCATTATGACCTCGACACCTCTTTGCCGAGCCATTTTCCTAAGCCCATCACCACTACAGACTGCAACAAGTGACGAGCGGGACATCACATTCAAGAATTTAGTCCTCCAGCACAGGCGCTGTGGCAGTCACTCCTTCGACATTCCCGGGTTCGACAAGCATGGCGTTATGGATGGAGATTTATCTAAGAAATAGTTTCAAGGCTGTGAGGATTAAGCTTCACAACAACAATAGTGGTCATCCGGCGCCGGACGGGAAACGATGGTCGAGTGCCCGCACTCTGGCGCGTAATATCACTATGCGGCAACTTCTGAGAGTCCTAATCTGTCTGAAGCATGCGTCTGGAGAGATTGCGGCAGCGGGTAGGAATGAGGATAGAGTCCATCTCTGGCGGCTCTCGTGACAGAACTGGTTTGAGGTTGACCCGCTCGAGTCCTTACTTGCCTCTCCAGCCATCAACGGCAGAGGGTAGAGTACCAGGGCCGCGAATGGGATAATTGCTAGAAATTCGATAACACTCTCGCAGTAGGCTTCGAACGGCGGCCATTGGGCTGGACTGGCTGCACTAGAGCTGAAAAGGTTCATCAAAGTCATGTAAATAGCCGAGAGCAGACAACGAGGAAGGGCTTCGAGTTGTGGTAAAGCAGAACATCTTCATTGGAGGTTCACGATGCGATAGCGTTAAAAGGCTGCTATGCCGTCGAGATCATTTTGCGAACGACAAGGCTGAGAACTGTCTTGAAGTCCGCAGTGAGACTGGCGGAGACCGTAGAAGAGCTTGTGCGAGTGGCAACGCAAGTAATACGAAGCGAAGGTAATTATTTGTTAGACCTTTGTGGACTAGCCGTTGCGTCGAAGATTTCGCTCGGGGCTGAGACTGAGGACCTAGCGATGGAGAGGCCGAAGAATGCAATCTGTAGCTGTTAGCGTAGCCAGTAGCCCCTAAAGTGTATTATGCTGAAACGCATCGATGGACATAATGCTTTCCGCATGGACACAACAAGCTTCTTACACGTTTGTATACAGCGAGAACTTACGTAGATTGGGTGTGTATGTCTCCAGCTTATCTCATTAGTCATCAATCATATTCACCCGACGCTAGCTAGCCGATGGTGTGTCTATCAAGTTCGGACTTGATGCTCCCTCATCTTCCACCAACACTGTCGTTGCTTTCCCTGGATTCCAAATCTTCGACGACTCGGTGCAGAAAAAGATAGCCAAGTACTCGGCATACATTGACCCGACGTCGTTGACGCACTCCATCTTTCTCCACGCCGTCGTACCCGGATCGACGTCGTGCCATTGACCCGCAGCAGATATACGCTAGCTGTTAGATCAGGGCCGTGCACGATCTTTGAACCACTTCTGTATTATACCCTGCATTTGTCGACTTTTGTCGTCTACAATTATTCTCCGCTAACAGGGGCTTATGATCTATCGACTTAGGATTCTACGACTCGATACTCTAGATTCTTCGATATATCTGTGCCTATAGCGTTTGAAAAATCGACGGTAGGTAAACGGGGTCTATACGGATGTCCCCTATCTATACTCGGCGATAGAAGGAGTTCCGCCCTCTTAAGAACCTCCGCTGACGACAATAAAGAAGTCTCGAGAAAGTACGCTAAGGCAATCTATTTAAACAACGCTAGCGGAATACTCGGTATCGTACGTATATTCTGCCTAATAACGTTTGGATATACCCCTGTCTTTGACCAATAGCTACCTACAACTTTCTTGTCACTAGTAAAGATACATATAGTGTCGTGCGCCTGCAGATGCACGCCTGGGGCAGTCGGAGCATCTATAAAACGCATTGGCCCGCCATATTTCGATATAGGTCCTGACCTATACTCCCGCCCATGATGCTGCTTACCCAAATTCTGTCTGCTGTCCTCTTCTTTACTATCCCCGTGCACTCCTTTCCTACTCCAACCGCAAACCTCGACTACGGAACTTTCGCCGGATCCTACTCCCCAACTTACAACATAACCTACTACCAAAAGATCCCATTCGCAGCACCTCCCACCGGTCAGAACCGCTTCCGCGCTCCACAGCCTCCCGTCTCGATCACAAATGGGACCTACAACAGCACACAGCCCTACGACTTCTGCCCTCAGCGAACGGTCAATGGCTCCGAAGACTGTCTATACCTCGGCCTATACGGTCGTCCCTGGACAACGGGCTGGCGACTCAGACCGGTGGTTGTGGTGTACCACGGCGGAGCTTTCATTCAAGGCGGTGGAAGTTTTGAGATTCCACCTAGTGGGTGGCCAGTGCTGAATGTTAGTGATCAGAACGATTTAGTGTTCGTTTATCCCAACTATAGGCTGAATGCCTTTGGCTTCTTGCCCGGGACGGAGATCGCGGAGGATGCTGGAAGTGATCTGAATGTAGGACTTCTGGACCAGCAGGCTGCGTTGAAATGGGTGAACAAGTACATTGAACACTTTGGAGGAGATCCGACGAATGTCACGATTTGGGGCCAGAGTGCCGGCGGAGGCTCTGTCGTGGCCCAGGTTGTTGCGAATGGTGGAAAGACGGAGCCGAGGCTATTTTCGAGAGCATTGGCGTCGAGTCCGTTCTGGCCGAAGACATATCGCTACGATGCACCGGAAGCGCAGGCGATCTATGATCGGTTCGCGACCCTGGCTGGTTGTGCGGGAGAAGGATCGCTGGCTTGTCTCAAAGCTGCGGATCTGCAAGTCTTGCGGACTGCTGCGCTGAATATCAGTAGCCAGACGTATACCGCGCAGAGCTATACTTGGGCGCCGGTGATTGATAAGGAGTTTATTCGGGAGCCGCTTTCTCAGGCTACCGTGGAAGGGAGAGTCAATATTGATGATGGTTTCAGCATGTACAACTTGCACGAAGGTGAGAATTTCACACCCCCGGGCTTCGCGAATGCGACAGGTGCGATGTCGGCCGGCGTTTTGTACAATGCTTCGGTCGCATCATTTAACGGCTGGCTGGCCGGCTTCCTTCCCGGCTTCGACAAAGAGGATCTCTATCGGGTGCGAAAGCTTTACCCAATATCAGGAAAGGCAGAGGAGCTCGCATACAATTCCACACTTGTTCGCGCGGGTCTGATCTACCGTGACACCGTATTAGCATGTCCTGCCTTATGGACTGCTGCAGCAAGTCGGCAGCATGCATATCTTGGGGAGTACACCATTGCACCCGCGAAGCATGGTAGCGACACAATTTATGTGAGTCGAGCCCGTAGTTGTCGAGATTTATTCCCTGACATGTCAATAGTGGAACCAAGTCAACGCGATCCAGAAAGAAGATCCACTGACCTATGAAGGCTACGCTGGTGCTTTTGCTTCGTTCTTCCAGACCGGGGACCCAAATGCGCACAAGCTAACGAACGATAGCCAGTCTGGTGTTCCAGAGTATAGAGAATCTGATGGGATGCAGTTGATAGTACAGTCCGATGGCTTGAAGAATGGGACAACCGCTTTGCTCCAGCAGCGCTGTGATTTCTGGAGGAGCATGGCTAGCAAGATACCAATCTGAGCTGCGAGCTCAGCGCCGCCATGATGAATGCCCATTGCTAAGCAAGATTGATGCTAGCACTCTTCGTCTGCGTAAACGCCAATAACTCCTCAAGGCATTCCTCCCTCCCACCGCCAGACTCCTTGTAACCACCGAATGGCACATTCAAGAAATGGCGTCCGACCTGATTCACCCAAACGAAGCCCGATTCGACTCTCTTGACAGCTTTTGTGGCAGTGGCGATGTCTTTCGTGTAGATCGCTGCAGTCAAGCCATATTCTGTATCGTTGACTTGCCTGAAGAGATCATCTTCGTCGCTCCACTTGAAGACTGACATGACTGGACCGAAGATCTCTTCCTTGGCGATTGTCATGTCTGGTGTGACGTTGGCGAAAATGGTGGGTTCGATGAAGTAGCCGCCTTCAATGCCAGCGATGCCGGTCGGCGGTTTGCCGCCGCAGAGAAGGTCTGCGCCTTCTTTCTTACCTGATTCGATGTACTTCAGAATGCGTTCTTGGGCGGCTTGGGAGATGACAGGGCCCATCGTGGTCTTCATATCAGTCGGCACACCCGCTTTGAACTCCCTCTGGACGTATGCGACAACTTTGGCGAGGATATCATCGTGTATGGATTTGTGCAGGAAGACCCTTGAAGTCGAGCCGCACGACTGGCCAGCCCAGGTGAAATTCATGCCTCGTCCTATGCCTACTACAAGTTTCTCCAGATCAGCATCTGGATAGGCGATCAAGGCATTTTTCCCGCCTAGCTCGAAGAGCGTCTGTTTCAGAGTATCTGATGCGGCGCGAGCGATGGCTTTGCCAGTAGGAACACTCCCTATCAATGTGATCTTTTGTACCAAGCGGTGGGTCGAGAGGGCTTTCCCGCAGTCCAGCCCGCCAGGCAAGACGCTTACGACACCAGGTGGAAATATATCACTGAGTAGCTCTGCAAGGCGCAGACATGATAGTGGTGCCTGCTCTGGTGGCTTGATGATGACGGTATTGCCAGCCGCCAAAGGTGCTGCCATCTTACCGCCTGCGAACATCACGGGGTGGTTGAAAGCTACGATCCTTGCAACCACGCCAAGAGGCTCTCGGAGAGTGTAGTGGAAGGTATCGTCACCTTGTGGAATCGTCTCGCCTTTGAGCATCGGGATTAGACCAGCGAAGTAGTCCATGAAGGCTGCTGCAATGTTGGCGTCAGACAACATCTCTGCAATTGGATTGCCAGTATCCAAAGCATCGAGGAGGGCTAGCTCAGCGGCGTGATCTCGCATGACTTGGGCCGCTTTCCTCAGGAGGGCCGCTCTTTGTGAGCCAAGAGTTGACTTCCATGTCTGAAATGCTAGGTTGGCGGCCAGAACTGCAGCGTCTACATCTTCGGCTCCTGCTTGGGCAATCTCGGTGATGACCTTTCCATTGCCTGGATTATATGTCTCCTGGTAGTGAGCTGTCAGGGGAGAATGCCAGGTCCCGTTGTAGAAGAGCTCGTTGTGCTTTGGAAGGACCTCTTCGAGACTCGGCAGCTTCGTTGCCATCTGGACTGTGTGGTCAGCTACACGTGAAACTGACCCTACACCTGTATATATATACCATAACGCTACAGGATGAGAGTTCTGTTAAAGTCAGCGGAGGCCGAGCCGCGAGCCGTCTCCTGTATCATCGTGAGCTGAGGTCGATCAAGGTGGGTCACCGTATTGCAGCGGGGCAAATCCTGGTGGAAGCTGGAGAGATGCTGGAGCTTCGTCTGCTCACGGGTCGTGGTATTCGGTACCATCACTGTATCGTCCGTGAGGATTTCGGCGTAAACGATGGTATCGGAGAAGATAATGAGCATGATGAACACGAGGATCAGGTCGTGGAGTGTGTTCACTGCCGAGATTGTACCGACGCGTTCTTCTAAACTGCTTCCTTCTGCCAGCCTGCTTCGTGCGCATCAACAACATCAATATCAACATTACGCCTATATTCTGCTCGCTCAACGTCATTCTCTGTCCGTCTATACTTCTCCACGAAGAAAAGATCAAGCTCTTCTAAACTCTTTCGTGCCGTCTCCGGATACGCCACCCAAAGCACGGCCGCAATACAGATGTTGAAGACTGCCAAAATGATGTAAAACTTATAGTAGATGTTTTCGATCGCAATTGGTGTAATCTCAACCATCATGAACTGGAACAGCCAGTAGAAGCAATTGCCCAGGGCCAGACCCTTCTCACGGATCTGGAGCGGCAGAACCTCTGCAGGACTGCAAGGTCGTGTCAGCGGTCGTTCAAACAGGATCAGCAGATCAAACTCACTATGCCCATGACTGTCCCAGCCAACAGAGGGAGTTAGTCCAGTACCACAGGAACAGCATCACCACTATCGCTATGCCGAAGGTCTTATCTGCCTTTGGGGCGGTGCCCAGCAATGAGCCAATAATTGCAAACAGAAGCGCCTGAACAACAGAACCCCAGAGCATATACGGCTTCCTCCCAAATCGGTCGACTGTAAAGATGGCCACGAGAGTCGCGGTCGCTGAGTCGACGGAGCTGAGACCCGCGATCCACAATGCTTCCTGCCTCGATGCACCGATGAAGCGCTGCAGCAGTCGTGGCAAGTAGTAAGTAATGGAGTTTACACCAGTTATCTAGTAACAAACAGAAGGATGTTAGCTGTGTATGAGAATACATGACATTAGATCATCAGCTGGTGCCGGACACTGAAAGGCATAGGCTTGTCTCAAGCAAATGATGCCTTCCAGCCGACAGTGCTTACCTGATGCATGATCATTACTCCAACGGCCAGATACAGCCGACGGAAGTTCTGGGTGGGGCCATTTTTGAACAGTGCCTGAGCCCATCCGCCTTGCGCACGCCTTTCCAATTCGTCTACCTCAAGGATCTGCGCCAAACGCTTCTGGGCGTCTTCATGCCCTGCGAGGCGTGTCAACACCGACATGGCATCGTCCTGCCGGCCCGCCTTGACCAACCATCGCGGCGATTCTGGCAGACCAAGTACCATTACAGTCGCAATTGCCAGAAAGACGAGCTGGAAGGCCACCGGAAATGCGAACGCGACCCGCCCAGTGTGTGCGTAGAAGCCATAATTGATCCACTGGGCCAGAAACAGGCCCAAGGTAGCGCCATACAGGAGTTGGCCTACGAGATATGCTCCACGCTTGGCTGCCGGCGTTGTTTCAGCCTGCCAGAGGCCTACAGTCGAGGACATGATGCCGACGCCGACGCCACATACAGTCCGTCCCGCTGTGAGCTGCGCGATGTTAGTGGCCGCTGCAAAAGGTATTGCGCCAACCGTGGTGATAGCGATTCCGGTCAGGATCGTCTTCCTTCGCCCAAGCGCACGCCCAATGCAAAACGCAATCACTCCACCTGCGAAACCTCCCAAATTGTATGTTGCGCTGATGGTTCCGAGAAGGCTCGCGTTCGGCTGATTGAACGTCTCGAGGAACCACGGGCTGATGATAAGGCCAGAGAACAGCGCATTGTCGTAGCCAAAGAGGACGATGCCGCAAGTCGATGCGATTGTTATGAGAATGTTCAAAGCTCGCCCGTTCGCACAGGCCAGAGGATTGGCAGTCAATGTCATTTTCCACAGTGGACTGAGCATGTTTGCAACAAGGGAAGTCCTACTCTCATCTTCCGTTGCGAATCAAAGCCATAAAATCGCTCCTTCGTCATTGTGCTCTGACTTCACACCAGTTGCTATAGCACGTCCCTACATTGCATGACCCGCAGCGCCGATCTTCTACCCAGAAGCGGCAACGAAGAATACAGGAAGCATCGGGGGCTAAGCGAGAGAGCTTCGAGCTTGTCTGCGCGGTGATGATCGGTTCTCCACTCCTTCAGGTGCTACCGCAGGTACGAAGGCGTGCAGTCACAGCAGACAGCATGAAGTCGAAGATCAAGCGCTTCTTCAAGACAGCTTAAGGTTTTACATGACTGACCACTTTGCAGATCTTCAAAAAGGCATCCTGGTACAAGACCGCCCCGCTTAGCAAGCTGATCGCCTCTTTCAGAGGACGACCATTCCATCATCGAAGTTTGATGCATAGACTTCAAAACAGCTCCGAACGCATTATGGCTGCGAAAAGTGATCAGCAAGATGCACGATTGTCGCCAAAAGATGAGCCAAAAGCTCATTCATCGGAATCATCTATCGCATTTGGCAGCGATGCGTTAGCAGAACAGCTCTCTCGTCTCAAGTTCGATTATATTGCACTGGTCCCAGGGTCCTCTTACCGCGGCCTTCATGACAGCTTGGTAAACTTCAAGGGTAATGTGAGCCCGGAAATGTTGATATGCCTTCACGAGGAGCATGCTGTAGCCATAGCTCACGGCTATGCCAAGGTCGCTGGCAGGCCCATGGCCGCAGCAGTTCATGCGAACGTCGGACTAATGCACGCTACGATGGCTGTTTACAACGCTTGGTGTGATCGAGTGCCGATCGTAGTCCTTGGGGCCACGGGTCCGATGGATGCCACACGACGGCGGCCGTGGATTGATTGGATCCATACTGCACAAGATCAAGGAGCCCTGGTTAGGCCATATGTCAAGTTTGATGATCAGCCCCACAGTCCAAATGCTGCAATTGAAAGTCTGCTCCATGCGACTGTCGCGGCGTGCAGTAAGCCATGCGCGCCAACCTATGTCTGTCTTGATCTCGGGCTTCAAGAAGATCCCGTAGACCCAGCAATGCTACAATTTCCGGATACCACGCGCTATATCAACTCGATTTCTTCTCCTGGACCATCGATGGAAGATGTTCTCCAGGTCATCGCGGCTCTAGGCGAGTCAAGGAAGCCTCTGTTCCTCCTTGGTCGGATGTGGCCATCTTCGAAGAACTGGAGCGAGCGCATTGAGCTGGCCGAGAAGTTCGATGCCAGGATTGTGACAGATATAAAGCAGGTTGCGCCCTTCCCATTTCCTCACCCGCTGCAGCCTTCTGCGCCGGCTGCCTTCATCACGCCAGACACTTCGGCTTTGATCCAGGAGGCCGACCTCATCCTGTCCTTCGACTGGGTCGACCTCGCGGGTAACCTCAAAGCAGCAGGAGCTACTGAGCCGAATGCCAAGGTCGTGCATATTAGCTTAGATTCTGCTCTTCATAACGGATGGTCTAAGGATCATTTCGCAATTCCTCCGGCTGATGTTGCCATCCATGCCGATGTCGATAAAACTTTGTCATCTATCTTGGCTGCCTCGGAGTCTATTGAAACGCAGCACTCGGGATGGTCTGAAGATCGAGATGCCAAAGGGAGAGCACCGAATGGGAGGAGTACAGAAGACATCTTCATGCAAGATCTCGCCTCTGCTTTGTACACTACCATACCTGCAGACGACATCTGCCTCGTCCGTGTACCCCTAGGATGGTCAGGCGTCGACCTTCAAGCCGCCCACCCGTTCTCATTCATGGGCATGGACGGTGGCGCGGGCATAGGCTCAGGTCCCGGTCAAGTCGTAGGCACAGCACTAGGCCTCCATCAGGTACGATCCTCTCTCATTACAGTAGCAGTCCTGGGTGACGGTGACTTCCTCATGGGCTCTTCAGCACTCTGGACTGCTGCCCGATACAAACTCCCACTCCTCGTGATCGTCGCGAACAATGGGAGCTACTTCAATGACGAGGTGCACCAAGAGCGAGTTGCGAAATATCGTGGAAGGAATGTGGAAAATAAGGGTATCGGGATGAGGTTGGATGAGCCGCAGCCCGACTTGCATAGTATTGCGGGGGGCCTGGGCTGTACGATTGTAAGGAGTGAGAGAGTTGAGGGGAAGAAAGATCTTCATGTGGCTATCGCGGATGCGGTGGCGAAGGTACAAGAGGGAAAGAGTGTGGTGCTTGATGTGAGAGTGCTGCCGGAGGGGTATGGCGCTGCTATGAGTGAGAAGGCAAGGTAGGGTTGGATTCTTCGGTGCTTCATGAACTTCAGGTGAATTATTATGGGTTGAGAGCTCATACGAGTGACAGCACTTTAATGGTGCATGATGAGCGTGGCTTTCCGGTTGGCGTACGCCGGTCAACTCCTGCAATGATTCTTACAACGCACAGGAGACGACCAAGTCGTCGAGGTCGCCATGACAGCCACCTGTCTGCTAAACGCTGGCGCACTGCCTACGCACTTGCCTGCGAGCTACGGACGTAGCTCACCTCGCTGCTTTATGCAGTGCCAAGCCTGTCGGCATACACAGGTTTGGTGTGGCACGCATGATGGCGGAGGCCACGGCTAATCCCTGGCTGCCTCCCACAATACACAACAATCATCGACTGTTGCTAGACACTACTGTGCTATGGGTTGGACGATCCTCGGTTCTGGCCAGACCACAAACTAGGAGTAACAGGGCATTTAGAAGCAGCTACAAGAACCAGTGAGTGGCGACTGGAAGTAACCACTGGAATGACCATATGGCATCGGCATTGTTGCCAGCGCCAGCGCCACCATCTTTACCAAAGGTCATCTCGCATTTGAGGGGAAGCAGCCACTTCCCGCAGCCCTGGGAGGGAACTTTTATGCATATCCCTCGACCTTCAACAAGACCCTTCGATGCAAGCCATGGTCACATGGCTTCCACGGACGAACGGCACGCTTTTGTACCAGGACAAAGCCCTTGACGAAAGCCGTTGCTAAGTACAAAACACAAAATAGCCGTTCCCTCTTGGCCTAGCTTCAAATTGCCTTCCCATTCAAGGATATTTTTTAGATGATCTGCTGCTGATCACTATGTAACAGCCAATAGGCATTACACATTACGGCTTATTTTCAGACGGACTCTTGTGCGTCCGCACAGAGGGATACCGTCGTATATACAATGAATGCTCGGCCGGCAAAGTCCAGAGTAGGGGAGCGCCAGCGGCAATGTACAAGAACAGCGATCGTGAGTACCGGCACGGTACCAAATGACACACGCCACAATGTGAGGGAAATTCATATACAGACGACCAAAGCCTACTGATCGTCCATCTCTGTCCTACTCAACATTTTGCGACCATCTCTTCGCCATGAAGAACACTCTCCAACTGCTTACTGCAGCTCTGCCGCTTGCGGCAGCATATCCATCTGTGCTGGAAGAAGTACAGAAGCGCCAAATTGTCTACCCGACCGTGCCAGCGCCCAAGTTCACGACCGATCGTGATAACTGTGGTTCGCACGGCAAGTGCACGGTTTTCAACGCACAAGATCAATTTGTAGATGTCAGGCAAGGAAGTGGACACGAATTTCGGGCGCCTGTAAGTATCGCAGAAGAACGCTCTCACATGTGACCACTGCTGACGTCTCGTTTAGTCAGGAGCCGATCAGAGAGGACAATGTCCAGGCCTGAATGCCGCAGCGAGTACGTCCTGCTCACGACTATTGTTTTTTGGGGCCTCGCTAACGTCATGCTCCTCGTAGACCACGGATTCCTTCCACGCAATGGGCTTGCCACTATTCAGCAGAGTGAGTCGCGTGACGAACCTCTTGACCGAAAAATACTGACTTCGCTCTATAGCCATGGACGGACTCGGAGCTGCCTACAGCATGTCCCCGGACCTCTCGTTGATCTTGGCTGTCATCGCGTAAGTTTTGCATGGGGTTTTTGCACCAGTCACTGACGGTTCCGGCTTTAGCATTGCCATCTCAGGTGATCCAGTCACCGGAACCTGGTCCATCGGCGGCGAATACCCTGGCGCTCTCGGCCTACTGGGCAAGCCCACCGGTATCTTGGGCACACACAACCGTTACGAGGGTGACGCCTCGATCGTCAGGGTAAGTTCTTAGAGTCATCATATGGTACGAAGAAGCATAGCTAACAGCTTTTCAAGGGTGACGCTTACATGAACGGTGGCCTCGTTGGAAACTTCGAGATGCACCGATGGGAGCACCTCTACAGCTTGCTGGGCAACGATGGTCTCACCCACGACAAGGCCGCTGCACAGGCCTACTATACGGCACAGTACTCCATCATGAATAACCCATACTACTTCTCGGCTCCGTTCTCCGGCCTGGTCGCCCCAGATGCACACAACTTTGTCGTCCACTTCATGAGCAACCGATCCGAGGCCAACAAGGGCGGTGTCCTCGATGGCGAGACTCTCAAGTCTTTCTTCTCGGTCACTGGTGAACCCGGGAACTTCAAGCACAATGTCGGTCAAGAGCGCATCCCAGAGAACTGGTATAAGAGGCCAACATCCCAGCCAATGAACACTGTCGATACGAACGTTGACACTGTCATCAACGACGGCATGTACCCAGGTATCATCCGCTTCGGAGGTAACACTGGCAAGACCAACAGCTTCGTCGGCGTTGACACTGGGGACCTTACCGGTGGCGTTTTCAATGGCCCTTCTCTCGCCGATGGGTAAGTCGATCTAAATCTTCTTTCGTGGTTGCTTATGCTAATATACACCACAGCAACAACCTCTCCTGCTTCCTGCTCCAAGCCACTCAGGCCGGTCTTGCCGACCCTGCTACCCCACTTCTCCAACCTATTGGACAGATCACCAGCTTCTTGCAGAAGAACCTTGGCCCTCAGATCAGCGCTCTCGGCTGCCCAGAGCTTGGTAATTTTAGGAATGAGTTGTTTGGACAGTACCCTGGTGCCACTTACAAGGCGCATGGTCAGTAGAGATGCAAATTTGTACAAACTTGAACGACGATGTTTGCAGAAGGATGAGGTGGACTCGCCTCGATGAATGAATGAAAGATGACCAATCATCACTCTTGCTTCCATCTCCAAGGGTATCTGCCTTAGACGCATCGCCACCTCGGATGTCGCCAAATCGGATGATCACGTCCTCACCGTAGCATCCCCACCGCCAATTAGTCGCGGTATTGTATGCCTGGCCGTTGATCACTGTCCAGAGGACGGGGATTCGGTAGGAAAAGCTGCCGCCGCGCGTTGCGTTTCGCATGCCGGTCGTGGTGTTGCTCGTGAAGATTTCGTGTAGGTCGAAGCATGCGGGTCGTTCTGGAAAGCTGGAATTTGTGAAGGGTTAGGCTGTCTGGCCAGTCTGGTGTGGCGCAGGTGTCGAGGTTGTCGGGGGAAAAGGTTATGGTGAGGTTGAGGCTTTTGGTTCTGTTACTTAAGGTCGTGGGAGGTGATGTCGTCTTGTACATACTTCGATGCTGATGCTGTACTGGCAGCGCAAAGCGCGATTAGGAGAGGATAGAGCCATGGGTCATAGGTTGTTGTAATTTGCGATGAAGATTGCGAAGACAAGGTTGAGAGCAAGGCGTCAAGCAGGAGACTTAAAGAATTATAGCAATTCTGCCTCTATCAGGCCATCGTTTTCACTTGATTGTCCCATGTTGGCCGAATCCTTCAATCTCCAGGTTTCACGAGGCCCTTTCAGGATAGGACGGCGTTGCTACGTTAGAAGTCGCTGTGCCTCATCCATGCTTCGATCAAACTGCAGCCAAGCCGCAATCGGCCTTGGCTCGAATACCAATGCTTGTGCAACACCCAGTCGATTCTTGTCGGCGGATCAGAAGCAGGGGAGCAATCATGACGGAAAAGGAAATCCGATTTGTTACTCTATCTGGTGCTCATAAAATGAGATATCAGCTTGAAAAGACTGAGCGTTGTATCCATACGATGCGCGGATGTGTATTGTGTTAGTTCATGCAACGGTTCATCATGTAAATCTCCCCAATTCTACCTTGCTCGTCTACGGTGGCGCTGGCCTCGTACAAGTATTTGAATTAGTGTCGCAAGTCACTACCAGACCTGGCGTGATGTTGCCACTCGAGTTGTAGCTCATCGTGTAGCCAGATGTAGTGCCTATCGAACTGTCAATACACGATTCACCCTCCCTCAGAACAGAAATACTCACTTGTTTGCAACCCCACCACCGCAAGTGCGCCATTCTCTCCATCTCCAACATCATAGTACGTATATGTGAAGATCCCCGGTCTCGCGTATAGATACTGCACCGTGAAGTGGAATGTGATGGCGCGATTTCCCGCTCTGTTGAGAAACCATTCGTAAGTTACACCCGTTTCGTCTAGCTGATAGAAGAGACCTTGCGGCGGTCCTGTTGCATTGATCCTGTACACAGCCAAATCTGCCCAATATGGGGCAATGGTACCGGCTGGCAAACGTGTCGATGGGAGCTCGCCATACTGGTACTGCGCTGTGCCCACTGTGATAGAGAGAAGGCCATTGACGCTAGCAAAGCTGGCGGTGGAGGAAGATGTACCGATGAACATCGGCTGAGGGAGATTGATGCGTTCATAACTGTCATCCTCGTCGAATGTAGGTGGATCGCCGAAGTTGCATGCTGTTGGGGAGGCGAGGACGAGGTAGCTGCTGCTGGCCGAGTATGATAAAGATGATGCCGAGTTTGGAGTGTAAATCGATGCGATCACCACGACAGGGGAAGAGAAGCTTGTGACGGTCGTTGTATTGATTAACGAAGTAGTGATGCTAGAGTATCGAATCACCGAGATGTCGGAGCTTGGTAGAAGCGGCAAAGGCGCGCTTGTGAAGATGATTTCAGCAGACGAAAAAGTAGTGGTGCTGCTGGAGCTGTGAGACGAGCTTGTCGCCGATGCAGAGGATATCGGATACACTGAAGGGACCGCAGTCCCACCGATGTCAGTGGATGACTGGCTACTGCTGGAGCCTAGAGCGGTCGAAGTACTAGTGCTGGATGTGATGTACATCGTTGTGCTGGAGTACACCAGAATTGAGGGCGTGGCTGTGCCCACTACGCTAGCGCTCAGTGTTGAGCTAGTCAACGTGGCCGAGCCAATGGGCGAAGTCGAGGACTCAATATATGAAAACTCGCTGGTGATGTACGCCGGCGACGGTTGCAATGAAGCAAGTGCGGATTCCGAGCTGACGATAAAGGTCGATGACGACGTCGTGGTCGAAATGCTCGAAGAAGGCAGACCTGAGGAAGATTTGACGCTTGCCAGTGCAGAGCTGAAAGTTGACGTCGTAGTAGATTCCGGCACTATTGGAGGGAAAACTCCAAGACCCTTTAGACTTGAGCTTGTCGTGGGGTCTGGGACGATGGACGGGAGGACCTCAAGATCCGTAAGACTGGAGACGGAAGTAGTCGTCGGCTCGGACACGATCGATGGGAACACCTCGAGATCAGTCACACTCAACGATGCTGCATTCGGAGTAACGAGAGAAGGTACTGAGACCGTCTCTGCTATGGAATACAACATGCTTGAGCTCGTCGACTGGCCACTTTGAAAGCTCGGGAACGAATCATCAAGTCCAATGGGTTCGGCTGTTGCAGCATAGATCGGCAAAGTGTTGCCAGATGCTTCTTTGCTTGCCGTGGCAGTCGAGCTGATAGAGCCGACATTGTCGACATTAGTGTACTGGAAGGCTATGACTGGGGAGAAGCTGGCACTGGAGGCCGCTGGTGTTGGGCCTGCAGAAGACACCGCTTCTGAGGTGTCAATTACGTTGGTGGACGAGAAAATACCACGGCTCGTAGCCTGCAAGCTCGGGTCTAGTACAGCAGACGACTGTGCTGATGAAGACGATGCCGTTGGGATTGCTTCATTGGTTGAGCTTGCGGCCACCAAGGTGTCGCAAATACCATAGCCGGGCTGACAACCAGGTCCACAGTACTCAGGTCCAGTTCCGCAAAAGCCGTAGTTGCTGCAGCAATCGCCGGAGAACGCGCCGTAACAGTTGAATCCGACCTCTGGACCGCAGGTACCACTTGTAGCCACATTGGCGGTCGTGCTTGATGGAACGACTACTGATGTAGGGTTCCGTTGCCCATTGTCGACCGGTATGCTGGATATGTCACCGACTGTGGCGGACAAGGGCGTGGTCACGCTTTCCATCGAGGGCGTAGGCGAAGTGGCTGTGACACTTATGAATGTACTCAGTGGCTCGATGACCAGTCCGGCTGCTGGCTGTACCTCAAAAGTGACGGCTTCCCAGTCCGATTGAAGCGGTCCTGCCAGTCGCAAGACGACCTGTGCTTGTCCTCTGGCAGTACTAGCAGGTACTGTATAAAATTCAGCCGCGCCACGAAGGAAAGCGGTGTTGTTCCAGTGCAGCTTGAGACTTTCGAATATAAACGTCGTTCTGATCGAACCCAATGTTGAAGAAATGGCGAATGGCATGTTGTCTACACCCTCGTTGGTGGAGACCCATCCTCCAGTCGTGCTACCCAATGTGCCATTCTCGATGACATATTGTACAGCTTCGCTCGCGTTCGGAGTGATGTAGCCATTTGCATCGATGTAATTGGCCTGAGTTGCCTGTCGCCTTCTGTATGATACAGGAATCTGGACCTGCAGCACGAACGATATGTCGCCGCTGTTTAATTTTGCATCTGAGATTGGTGCTGGGGAGTCTGTGACAGTAGATTGTGTAGTAGTCGAGGACCCGGGGACTGTCGGCGGCCCGGTGGTAGACAATGTCGAAATGGACTGTCCTATCGCATATTGCGTATCGGTAATTTGTGTTGAGGCAGACTGTGCTGATGAGTACTGTATTCCGGCAGACTGTGTCGAAGCAGACCGTGCTGACGTAGACTGTGTTGAGGCAGACACTATGCCGGTCGAAGAATAACTTCCAGGAGGAACGATTACACTGGTATTCCCAGCAACGCTGCTCGCAGTCACTGTGGTGTATAATGCTCCACAAGAGGTTGGATAGGCTGTAATTGTGATGAGCTCTCCAAGGACACTGGATAGTAGTGACAGGATGGCCAGTCCCAACGCTATGCCATTGGTAAACATGCCCATTGCACGCGTTCACGACACGGCTTCGTAGGACCTGACAACTTCCTGCTCGCTAGTCGATATTCCGCTGGTAGAGCGGGATGTTGTATCGATGTTTCCAAATCGCATCGATGTGTGGTGAAGCAGTGGGAATGGTATGACGAAGGTCCGATCTCACTGCGACGACAGGGAGGATCTGGAATGCAAAGAGAATACATACGCTCCTGCGTCGCGTCTAGGCAATCTCGCAGACTGCCGCGGAATGTATCGAGACGTTGAGCCACGTGCAATCATGTAGATAGTGCATAGTTGAGACCATCACGGCCACAATGGAGCTGTATGTACCGTATCAGCTTGACGCTGCATTGCGTTGGCGAGTGCGAGCAGATGATGCTCGTGGGCTCATTTAGCCTGTTGTGCTATCATGGCGGTATGTGAATATCCATCCACACTGCCCGGACCCACAGAGATTTTGAGTTGATGAGGATCCATCGACATTTCATGTTGTTCATGAGAGGGAGAGGGAGAAGTGAAGATGCGGAGCGTGGTTTCTAGGCGACAAACCCATTGGCTCGGCTGACTCCGTGGCTAGCTAACGTCACTTTCCACATCCCATAGTTATGCAAACGATCATGTCACCAACATAATAACCAGGCAGTGCGAGACAGCTGCTCGTGATCGTCAGACGGTAGGTATATCGTGCCATATTGTGGTCCAGCGCTAGCATTCTGCCCGGTGCCCGTCGCAGAAATCCAGATCGTCATCTCCTCAAAACACTGCACTGACGTCTTGGGCGCATCTCTTTAAAGACTGAGCTCTCGGATTCTTGTGTGGAAAGGTGGGTCGTCAAAGAAAGCTACATATTATTACAGCTGATCTATCAGTCATGCTTGGCACTTTGTTGGTGCGACAGCTGTAGGCATGGGAGTGTGGTTTAGGGGTATAACGTCTGCTTCGCATTTCCAAGTACATGCATCTGCTGAAGGTCTTGGGTTCGATTCCCAACACTTCCACATTTTTTGGGTATTTCAATGGCATATCTCGGACAAGATGCTATGATATATTGTTTCAAGGCCTGGGAGATCAATACTTTGTACAGTTCTTGGTAATGAGACCGGCGAACCCTCTGACTGACTGACTCCTCCGGGCTATCGTCTTCGGAAAGAAAGGTTCAAAACACCGTAGTATCGACGGTATGTTGGAGACCTAGCGTCCTAGCTAAATTTTTCCCTCGTGCAGTACTACCCAGGTATCGCGTCTGACTACTTTTACTGGCTCGTCACTGATTTGACAGCAGCAGGGGTCTTCTAAGAAATACCACGATAGAGCGAAGATCTATCGCACGATGGCGTACCCAGCAGCGCCACGACCATACATTGTCAGCTTTTGCGGCGCTCAAGACATTACCGAGCTACGACTTACTTGCAAAGAGCCCAGTGCGGCCATTTTGACGTGTCCACCCATGAGTATCTAGACTTATTGCACTGCTTCCATCTGAACCCCGGTGGATTCCGTCGAATAGACGAGCTTGCTTCCCAGTCACACCTGGTTTGGAAGATCAAGGCAGTCGAATTCTTCTTGGATCCGTATGAAGCCGAGGAATCTGGCCGTGGAAAGGATCAGACCGACGGCGTTTAAGTCTGCTACCAATACGAAAAGTCCAGTAGACCTTCGAACGAGAGGCCGCTCTCCGAGGTGTTCCGCTTACTATCAGAGGCAGGCTGCCCAGGTCTCCCGATCGACCTGGACCGATACTGCACCGGAAACACCTTCACCGAAGCAGAGATGAATATGCAGGCCATCACAAACGCTGTTCTTTGGGCTGCGACTGGATTCGGGGTGCAGAAGCTCGCCAGGGACAATGTAATATGTCAAGCTGATGCATTGATCGACGCACTAAAGTCTTGGATCCACTCCCTCAAACGCGCGGATTTGGGCAGTCTCCAGGTACATGTAGCAACAGGTAATAACGCCGTTGCCCGAGAGTAAGCTTGGATGGGGGTGTTCCTCGCTCTCAGAGCGTGCGAACGCCTGGGACAGTTTGCGGTCGATCAAATCAGGGTCCTGGATGGGCAGGTGATGACTATAAGTACATGTTCTACGAACACCCGGATCCTCGCAGATCGGAGATCTGTATCTCCCGAATGCCTTGACGACGTTTTGGAGCTTCTAGACATTACCATTCATGAAAGCGTCCGAGCGGAGGACGACTAGAGGCCGCTATCCACACCGATCGTCTAATCCTCGACTTAGAGTGACCACTGCTAGACCTACCAATGCTCCCCAAGGTCAATCATCTACCATTAGCGGTGCTTCATTATTCGTCTCAGAGGGGCCCCGTCATGGACTGTCATCTAGCATGCTGAATACTTCGAAAGCTGGATCAAGGCACACCGCAGAGCTCATGCTAGTCAGAGAAGCTTTACCTAGCCAATACTCTTTACAATGGTCTAGTAAGAGCGGAGCCGGATTTCTCTGCTCATTCTGTGCAAGAGGTTGTCTTTTAGCTACAGATGCCAGTCTCGATGTTGCGTCTCAGCTTCTTCGAAGCTCTCTGGCCTCGAGCGTAGTGGCTTTGACACCCGAACCACGACCTGCCTTACCCACCGTGCCCACGTGTGCAAGGTCCTACGCAGAGCCTTCCAACCCGGCTAGCGTTACTGCGGTCATGTATGGCTAATTGCTGCATAGTTGGGAATCAGCCTATTCAATGCAGCGTCGTAGTTGAAGTGTACCGCTCAATTCCTCCGAGGTATGCGAGTCCTTGCAATCATGTATGACGGTACAACGGGACCTACACTTAAGCGATGAAACATCACATGCAAAGCTGCCAAGAGGCTCAGCACACAAGCCACTGGTTCCCACAAACACGTTACGCTCAGGTCTCTGATCGCACAACCAACAACACCAACCAACGTCTTCAGCGGAAAACCTCAAAATACAATGGCGACGACAGAGACGACGGCATGCGCTCAGGTCTTCGCAGTGACAGAGCTGCTAGACGAGATTCTGCTGGGAATATCATCAAAGGACCTTCTCTCACAGCGCACCTGTTCAGCGCCTTCAGAGCTTGTGTGACCGAGTCCCTATCACTTCAGCGGCGGCTCTACTTCCGCACTCAGAAGCAGGTGCCTGAAGGCTACGATGGCGACCATGACGACCTCAACCCGATGTTGCTGAACAATGACAAGGTCAAGCCCACCATTCAAGGATCTCGTCTCGCGGTCAAGCTCAGTAGCACCTCCAACCTCTATTTCAAGTTCTACACCCGCGGCTTCGGCATCTCCACATTCATGGTCCGGCCATTTCAGACTGAGGAAGTCGTACGCACACTCGACGAGAGTGAGAATGCTTCATACCTGGACATGTATCTTCAATAGAGCCCAGTCCCCACAGAGATTCGGACCTTCAGAGGATACACGGCTCTGCGGTCTAATAGAGTGGACTGGAGTTTCACCACGATGGAAGTGAAAGCAAGCACAGTCCGGGAGCTGCTTGAGCTGGCCATTGGCCTGAAGCGGGCCGCAGAGCAGCTCGAGGACATAGAAAATGACAAGAAGCGATGGGAACTCGATGTCACTGATGTTCATGAGACCGGCATGGCCCGACCCACACGTGCTTTTGACTGGAAAGACAGCTTTACTGAAGCGCAGCTTGAGGAGATCTTACGCGAGCCGGACATTAACCTGGACGATCGTGATTGAGGAGGAGGGCCAAGCTAGCAGCGCAACAGAGTAGTGTTTACCTTCAAATCTGAGATCTAAAACTTTTACTCGTCGGAGGCTCCACTCACCGCGATCTCACTCTTTGTGTTCTCTATTGTTTGCTTTCAGCGAAACCAATAATGAGCCCCTCATGATCACAAGGCATGTTCTAGACTAGCAAAAACCTTGTAGTGATCATATATATGAGAGAAACTTGTGCATCACTCAGTAAGTCAAGTCGCCTGCGACACGTAACTAACCACCATCACCAGACTGGTGCTTGCACATAGAACGTGCCAAATATATGTTACCCATCGATGACGAATATATATAAACATGGAGCACGCTGGGACATTGGTGCAAGAAGCGCGCGGAAGACCATCAGTGACTGGTGAATCCGCAGTACGTGGCTTCGGCTTAGCGTCATTCACATGTGAACAGCAGGAACGAGGGTACAAAAGCCAAAAGCTCGTCGACTCGCTGTTGAACTTGAACTTCCTTTCAACACAAACAAAGCCGCGACACACCAACACATCATGTCCAATCCACCCGCTAAGGCCTCCACCCAAGTGGCCTTGATCCCTGAACTGCTTCACGCCATCCTGGTCCACCTTCCGGCAGGAGATCTCCTCCTCTCGCAACGCGCCCATCCGATCTTTGGCGCAAGCATCGCCAACTCCCCAGAGCTACCTCGCCGCCTCTTCCGCCAATTCTCTTCCGCGTACCCCGACCGCAGCAACATCACGCATCCGGACAACTACAGTCCCACACTACTTCACGAGTGCGGGCTGCGTCACAGCTTGAAACCTCCAACTGCCCAGCCGACAAGAACTGGAAACGCCTCCTGGTAGAGAAGGAGTACAACTGCTTTGAACCACGTGTGATACTCGACCTCCAAACTTATGCGCCAATCCGATTTCCAGCAGACCTCTCACTATATGGCGCATCATCATATCTCGCCATCCTTCTCCAACGACATCCTGTCCCGGTCAGAATCTCCCTCTACAACACCGACGAAATCAAGTACCCGGGCCTCGATGCACACTGGAGTACCGCAGCCGTGACGGTGAGCCGCGCGACTTTTCTGGAGTTGAAGGACATCTGGGTTGGCCTAAAGGAGGCGGACTATGCGATTCCACGTGACAGACAGTACGGAATGACTGGTGTCACAACGAGCAGGACATGATCGCGTACGAGAGACCGCTGCCGGTGGATTGGTACAAGATCACGGATCACTTCACGAAAGAGCAGTTCGAGGTTATGGTTGACGAGGTGGACATCGTGGTACTCGCATGTGATCGATATAGCCCTGTCCATGGCGAGGACTACGAAGCATAGTACAGCGGACTCGGTGCACAGAAGAAAGCAAACTATACTCGACGATTCGGCGGTTCTTCTTCTAGGAATAGGAAACTTCTCTACTGGTATAATAGGATTAACGTTATGCAAAGAATCACTCAAGTCCACACAAATCCCACTAACTCCATGGTGCGGTTGTACGCGATCTCTTCTAATAGAACAGGATATTTCCATTCATTCACGTGTAAAGCTTGGCACGAATGAGGTCCATGCTTTTCGCATCTCTAGACTTTTCGAAAATAACCTTCGCAAAACAACACCGCGTTACAGAACACACTCGATCGCACACCATCAACCACACATATGCTACCATCTACGATGGCGACATCAGCCTGCGACCGTGTCACTACCGTGCCAGAGCTCATGGAGCAGATCCTACTCCACTTCTCACCGAGGGAGCTTCTGCAGCTTCAGCGCGTAAACAGCGCATTCCGCACGTCTACCACCGGCACTCCATCTCTCCAGCGCCGACTAAGTTACACTTTCTGGACGCAGGCGCAAGAGCGCTCCAGCGCCACCTCACAGCACAAGACCGACACGCCAGCTCCGGAGCACACATCTCTCTCTCTGACTCCCAACCCTCGCCCTACGACGGCAAAATCACCCTCACCTGCCCAAACCCCCAAGACAGCCACTCGATCTGCGCCAAATTCACCATTCAGGACCAATGCTCACACAACGGGAACTACACCAACATCCTCTCCCACACCGACCAACGCCACTTGGACAAATGGCTCCAAGCACGCGGGCTCCCAATCGAATTCCAAATCCAAATGTACACCGACTTCTACAAGACCTTAACCTTCGGCGAGGCCTCCATCATCGTCAAGCCCACCAGCACTACACGGGAGCTGCTCGAGTTGGCAGCGAGCTTGTACCGAGCGGGCCAGAGGCTTGAGGGCGATAGGAGGTATGAGCAAGAGTGGGAGTGGGACGAGGTCGGGATGTTGATCTGGGAGCACGAGCGGCCGAAGTTCGATTTCGATTGGGAGGAGTTTTTGAATGTGGGTCAGCTGGAGAAGGTCTTGCAGGCGCCGGAGTTTGAGGTGAGTTGAGGGGTTCATACCTAGGTAGTGAAAGGGGAAGTGCTTGGCCGTCCACGAAGCAGAAGTCTCGAACGTAGCAAGGAGACGAAGCATTGGAATCGTAAGCGGGACAGGTCTTCCACCAAGAGGATCGCTTGGCCCGAGACTCGAGCCTTGGCACGTGAAGTAGCTATTCGTTCAGCACATGCTAGGTGCAAAGCGAACCTTCGAAATTTCCAACTTGCCTCCCGTTCCTCAATCCAAATCGACGCACGCTCATCGGAACATGCCCATTCCACCAGAGCAGCCACAGACACCTCCGCTCGCTCCTGTGTCGTTGCCATGCCGGAACTGCATGAACTCTTCCCGCTTAGTCCAGAGCTCTCCTCCCCCCCCCCCCCCGCCGGCAACACATTCTCCCCAAAAGCAGGGACGCCAAGTGCTTTGACACCCAACGCCCCCCAAAGGCTACCATGAGCATTGATGTACTTGCTCAACATGAATTCCCCGAGGTCAATGTCCTGGACTCAACGGGATAGTAATGGAGCAGTTCCCGAAAGGAAGACATTGCGCTATCACATCCCCCTAGATCAGTTTCGACCCCTCTTACGAATACCAGTCGTGGGTAAGAAATCGCGTTGTGCGAAAGCCATTGAGGCCGGGATGCAGTCCATCCTTTGCCCAGAATTGTCTTCATGCTCGACTTCGCATTGAAGCTGTCACAGTTATCGAACAGGACAGATAGTGCGAGGTAAAAGGCGATGCCATACACAACGTACTTATTACTACTATATGACAGTAAAACACTGCCTAGGGATATCTCATCCTCGCTTGCTATCTGTCCAATCCAAGCGCTGCGCTGGGTTACACAATGCAAAGAGTCAATCACTCAAAACCATGTACTATCCAAGAACTGAAGCATTCATGCATGCGCGCATTCGCGCCGAGACCGAAGCTGTCGAATCCAAAATTTGTGGGTGGAATTGGTATATCTTCATCTGTGTTCTGTGTCTCCGATGTCTGTAATTTTCTTTCCGTATTCAGCATCATGCATGTGCTCGTCAAGCTTACAGTCCCTTAGACCATTCGCCCGGCACATGCAAGTTGCTGATACTCAAGTCTGTGTCGTGTCTGATGATGCGTGGGAGGAACTGGCCTGTCTCGTGGGCGCCTTCTCTTTCGTTACCACCAAGTGGAATGTCGGCGACTGGTCCGACGGGCTCGAGGTTGGTGGTAATGGGTGCGGTATCGTTTGCGAGATCTTTGATGGGCGAGGAGACGTCTGGTGTGGTGGGTGCGATCGCTGCTATCGATGTCATCGGAACAATCGGACTAGGGATCACCTGTTCAATAGGCGCTGGTGGTAGCGGGCTGGCTAGGACGGCAAGGTCCTCCTTCGGCAGGAGGTCAGGATTAACGTCCGATGCGTATGCGGGCACGGCACTTCCAGCGACTGCATCTTGGGTGCCATCAAAGGCCGGGAAGGCCTCCGTCTCCTCTGGAGCAGTTGCATCTTTTTGATGGCGCTTGTACGCCTCCACGCCAAGTGCACCGGCCCCAGCACCGGCCACGCCTGCTGCTGCTGGTGCCATCCAATCGCCATAGCCGCTATTGTGCCTGATTGGTTGAGCCAGCGAAGGGTTGACGGCGGCGTTGTTCGCTGGCTCATTGCCTAAAAAAGGCTGCTGTTGCTTGACGGGCTGCTGAGCACTGGTCGGAAGAGCGTAGGTCTGCGTCTGCACAGGAGCGGTCTGCTGGATCGGCTGCTGTGCGGGTACGGACTGCCGGGGCACTGAGGGCTGAGGGTGCTCCTGTTGCTGATAGGACGCAGGAACGTCCTCGATGTAGCTCCCTCCCCCAGTACCAGCAGTGTTGTCAGTGTACATTGAAGTCGATCGGACGCCTGGCATGTGATATGGGTCCTTATCACGATAGTCGTGCACCGCAGAACCGCCGATGGCACCAGCTGCAGCAATAGCCGCTGCATCATCGTCGTCGCTGTCATCGTTGCCATCTGCCGTCGAGCTCATCGTACCCGTCTTGCGCAGCATGAGGTCAGACGGGAATCGGCCGCCTACTTTCCACGTACAGCACGTCAGTCACTGCGATCGATTCGTGTGAGAAGCAACGCGAACGAGAGGGGCAGCACTCACTCACCTGGCTGTGGCCTTTGAGGCCTCTGTTGGACAGGGTGCTGCTCCGCCAAGCTTGCAGCATCGGCAGAGTACGGAACCTGATCAGCTTCATCCTCGTCCATGCCGTCGCTGCTCAGCGTGCCGCGGTCGCTCGTACCGCTGACACTTCTAGCGTGCTTGCGAACGAACACGGCACGCTCTTCACCCGTCTTCTCGGTCAGGCTTCTAATGTCGTCGTACCATGCCACCATAGTATCGTAGCTCTCAGCGCGGAACACCCAGTTGTGACCCTTGTGCATGCCACCGGACTGCTTACCCTTGAGCATGAACTTATGGCTCGACGAGCCCGGGTCTGACCGCGAGCCTAGTTTCTGGTCGAGCAGGTACAGAGACATGACTGGTGGCTGCGAGTAGATCTTGTCTGCCGACTTGAATTCGTGGAGGTGTGTGGGTGACAGCACATACCACCCCGGTGTGTATGACTTGAGGTACTTGCTCTTGCGCTCCAGCATGCCGGATCGTATCTCGGCCGCGGCCGGCGCATTTTTGCCTGGGTAGTCGATATCTTCTATACGTCGCAGTGGCAAGTCGGGGTCGACGAAGTGCGGGTCGTGTCGGACGAAGCTGTACCATTCCTGGTCCTTTGGCATGGCAATCGGGCCAGTGCGCAAGCTCTCGACAGCGCTGTAGGCATCATCGCCCTCGCGTTTGAGAATACCGGCCAGTGCGTTGTAAGCTTTCTGAATCTCGCCAACCACGATCGATTCAAGCTCACGGCCAGAGCTTTCGAGGTTCAGGTATGCCTGTAAGTAGTCAGCACAGATCTTGATTTACATGTCGACATACTCACCCGGTGAAGATAGTTCTCCTCGTCAATCTGCTTCTCGATGGCTCGCTCCACACCCAGTCTAACAATGTACGGGTCGTTCTTGCCCACGGCATCCTCATGATCCGCATGCTGGAGAGCCTCCTGCAGCTTCTCGACCTCTCTGCGAGTCACCTCCTGCTCCTTCGATACCGAGTTCTTGAAGTCGCCGCTCAAGCTCTTGATCTCCTTGATCTTCTGCGCGAGGTCACTGCGCAGGCCACTCAGTGCGCCAACAACGTCATTCTCAATCTCCCGCGACTTGTTGGCCTCGGAGATGGATCGCTTGTGGTAGTCATCCAGAATGCGTGTCGCTTCTCCCAGACCGTGCTGGCTCATGAACACTGCCGGGTGAGAGATGTTCGCGATCGTGTTGGATACCTTGTGCAGTGCCTTTGCGCGAGTCTCGTAGGAGGCTTGGATCTCGCGGAAGTAGGTGATGAGTGACTTGAGCAGCTGTCTCCATGCCTGAAAGCGGTTCGCGAGGATCTCGGTGGGAGTGCCTGTGGTCGGCACCGGCGTGAAGAAGGCGCTGTTGAAGTTCTCGTTGTCGCCTAAACCATCGCCAAGGCCCTTGATGCTGCCGGCCTTGAGACTCCGCTTGCTGCCACTACGCTTCAAGCTGCTGGTCCGGCGTACGCTGCTCTTCTTCTTGAGCGTGTTGTTCCGCGAAACGCCTGCACCACCCACGGCAGTCGAGCTCTGCGAAGCTCGCGATGCCGATCTGTTGAGAGCTCCATCGCCTGCGACTGGCGAGCCCGCATTGCTGCCGTCGTAGTGATCGTTGTGTAGGACGCTGTCCTGCACGGCGGACTGGCTGAGCGATGAGCTCATGGCTGGGTTACCTTGAGCGAAGTCTGCATGTTGCGTCGCGCCGTACCCTCGCCCTGCATGTGCATCGTTCACGGGTGGCACCGAGCCATATCCTGACGCCATAGCAATGTACCAGTAGTCTCTGCGCGCGGAAAGATGCTGATATACAGTAAGAGTGTGCAAGATGCGACGGGAGCCTCCGCGCAGCACGGAGGATGGTTATACCAATGGGGGTATAGGTAGGTAGGTTCTCTCGTATAGGGTTCGAATAGGGAGATGGGTGCGGGAGCTCACGGCAAGCGTTCAGCAGTAACTAGTCAACAAAGAAGTGCCACAGTTTGATGACGTGGTTGGGCAAGCGTAATACAAGTAAAGTTGCTGCGGGCTCCTCGGCGGTGAGACGAACGACAGCCAATCCCTGGTGCTGTCTCACCTTCACCAGCAAATGACATCACGAGTGGCTTGACCGTTGAAGCCCCATCTCGGCGAGCCTGCCGATGAGAATGGCTTCGTGATGAACATACCGTATAAGAGACTACAACCAAACAACATCATACAGAGTGGTATCTCGCTATCAAAACCATGCACGCCTCATCAGCAACGCCCGCATGTACCTGTACATTCATTCACAATTCGTAATAAGTAAGCGCCATGAAAGCTTCACGCAATGCTCCATCTCGTGCACCAGAAAACTCAAAACTCAGTTCAGCGTCGCCTGACCGCCCGACAAGGTCAGCGTGGCCGTGTTCATGGCTCGTCCTTGGTTGATGTCGTTGTTGATCAACGAGTGGAACACCATGTGCCCTCCGGACAGTGTGACGTCGGCACCTCCGGGACCAAACAGCCCGTAGTCGCCATTCTTCAGCAGCACCTGCGGGTTGCCGTACGGGCCGGCGATGGACTTGCTCGTGACATAGCTGGTAGTGTAGCTGGAGTCGGTATAGCATCCAGTGCTGTAGAAGAGGAAGTATGTCCCATCGTCGCCCTTGACGAAGATGGGAGCCTCGGTCTGGTAGTGGTCGATCTCGCCGCGGTTGTTCCAGATCTCCACGGGTTCGCCAATCTTGGTGTAGCCATCCTGCTGGACTTGCTGCAAGAGGATGGGAGTTGAAGGCTTGTTGTTCGGACTGGCGCAGTATCCCCCGTTCGTCACGGCGGGGCCATCGATCTTGTACAGCACCCAACGGCTTCCATCACTGTCGACGAAACCTGACGCGTCTATCGCACCGCCTTGCTCTCGAGGACATGCCCATGGTTCTGTGCTGCCATCCGTGTATGGGCCCTGGACTTGCGCGCTGCGAGCCACACCAACGCAGTGTAGTCCTCCTTCCGTCACTTCGGGGGAATAGTACATCACGAATGTGCCATCGGCCTGTGCCAACGTCAGCTTGGAAGCGGAAATCCTCAGGCGAAACCTTACCAATCGCTCAACATCTGGGGCCCAAACCGTGCGCGGTTTCGCCCAAGCAGGCTGGTTACCAACTGGAAAGCTTTCCGACGGCGCAGCCCATCCTGAAGGGTCGTTGAAGTTGGGATTGCTAGTGTACGGGACTTGAATCTGTCCCAGGCCAGTACCAAAGGCTCGACTTATACCATCGACCGTGATGATCGTTGGATCGGGAAAGTCTGCTCCACGAAGAACATCATATGTCGGTGCTCGTTTCCAGAGCCGAGCTGTAGTAGGCGCTGCCTCTGTGGCATATGGTAGTAATGCTATGCCCAACGACAGCTGGTAAGAATGAGAAAGATGCATAGCTGCGAATATGAACGGCCGAAGCGAATACACTGCACTGGGTATCGAGAAGAAGAAGCCGACTATCCAGGAGAACACATGGCATCAGAATTCAACGGGCCATCCAGACCTTTCTATATGACAACGGCTCAAGGCACGCGAGCGGACATCTGACCGCAGGACAGTACGGACCGTCAAGGGTGAAGTGTGGATTGTCATAGCGTATCTGACGCAGCCTGCGCCAGCGGCGCCAGCCCAAAATCGACAGTTGAAGATCCATAATGATGTCGATCCTCCTGCAGAAATGCACCGTCGGGCCCGCCAAGAAGTCCCCGAAAGATGTCATACCGACGGAGGCACTGGATCCCCCACAGACATCAGACCCTTCAAGTTCCGGCTCAGTGACGCTCAGCAAGATCTGATGACTGAGGTTGCATCTCTCCTAGCGAAACATATCATCACTCGCGTGCCCTGCTGACTGATCGACAGCTCGATAGCCTTAACGGTCGGCACGAGACAGCCAACAGTAAGTCTGCCGAGGCCTATAGTGCACTATAGTGACCAAGTGCCAGCGACACTGAGCATGATGGGCGGTGGATGGGAGGTCAATCGTGCCGCGCAGTGGAGCCGGTATGCGCTGTGCAGGAGAGTCACCCGTAGACGCCGGCGCTCGGCGATGCATAGCGAGGATGCACACTGATGTGTAGAGGTCAGCAGACACGTCAGAAAGGGTTGTGGTTGGTGAAAACGTCTTCTGCTCGAGGTACGGCCCGAGCAGTGCACGATGGTGCTGTGCGGTGCGGTGCTGTGACGCCCTTTCTCGGCAGTCCTCGCGCCACGAAGATCGACAACGCAAGTGAAACCACAGGGTCGTATCGGGTACCTTGGCCTTTACGAAACACGGGGGAGTGTACTTTGAAGCCTTCCGACTTCAGGATGTGCAGCGCTTCGAAAATTCCGCGATATGTAGAACCAACGCCGACTCGTTTTGCCATCACACTTCCAGTATACCTATTCATGGCAATCACCATTATTGTTCTTCTTCTTCTTCTGCGAACAAAGTACCAACATGCATGCATCTCGGAGATTTTTCACAAACGCAGTACGGAACCGGAAGCTACTTTCCTGTACATCAACTTGCTGGCAGCTGACCTGCAGGCTGCATGCGTGCCCATAACCCGGCTTGGTACGATGACAGATGTGGCGCTGGAATAAGCTCTCAGGAAGGATCGGCAGACTTCAGATTCCTGCGAGAGCTCCGAGGCTCCGCGTTCTTCGCCTTGAACTGAAGAAAGATCCGCCTGGAGCGCGTATTGCGGTGCAATAGAAACGAGGTCTCGGGTCCTTGTATCTTGTTCAGTGAATATGGGGTTTTTCGCAAGGGAATGTGAGGATATCTGAAAGGATGATGGGCCTCTGGAGCGCTGGCTTCTCTGGTCTCGGATGAGTGCTTCATTGGGGGTGAGAGTCCGCAGTTGGTGGAATTTGTGCGATGTCATGATACAGGATGATGAGCTGGAGACTTTTCTTGAGTGGACTTCTGGGGCATCCGGACGCCTGCTGCCCAGGAGACATGCGGGAGGAGTATTCAGACCGGAGCATTGAGTCTGTATCCATGCCACCGTCTAATAAGCCTGTGTTTGGCTGGGCTGACGTTTCCTGGTTTGCGATCGAAAGCGCGACGCGCTTTTTGGCCGTGCCTGAGTCTTCAAGTCAATTTGCAGACCGCGGCTGAAAGATTCGATGCATTCGTATAGAAGCTTTTGACATGTTCAGAAGATGGTCGTTAGCACGCTATGCAAGGTAGTTAATAATGCTTGCATGTCATCCATCCGTTAAGTCGCAGTAAATTTATCCGTCATGCTTTCAATCACGATACTCCCTTGATCGCTCTCTTTCCTCACTAACTCATCCATTATCAACCTCGCCACATTCTTCCCCATCAACGCATTCGTCTCCATCGTGCTGATGAAGCTATCCATTCCCGAAGTATACCAAAGATTCTTGCCCAGCTTCGGATCCTCAAATGTCACCCGCGGGTACTCGTATGGGTATGAATTCCAAACCTTGCGGTAGATCCAGGTGATATCCCTCCCACTTACAATCTCCTTGCCGCCGCCTGGAAGGTCTTTCACTCCCAGCAGATCAGCCAACCATTCGGAGTCAGGTGGATCCGGTGAGAAGATCTTGTAGAGGTATTCTTGCTGGCTTGTGTTAGGGTTGACGATGGGCCGGAGCAGGGAGATGCTAAAGAAGCCAGGACTGCCGACACCCTCTTTGCCCTTTCGAGCCGGTTCTCCGTCGGGAAGGGTCGTGAGGATGACTCGGGGTGCGGGCTTGTCTGCTGGCATGTTGAAGAAATCGGGCGAAAGTAGATGCGGTGAGGTGAAGAGGGTGACATGCAACTCGACGTAGGGTATTTCGTCTGGATGGTGTCCACTTGCTGCGCCAAGGCTCTTCAGCTCGGAGAACTGGTATGGCGCTGCCACCACAACAGCATCAAACAGCTGCGACCCTGACCCAGTGCCATCAGGGTGACTGTAGTTCAAGGCATACTTTCCGTTCTCTTGCGGCCACACTCCTCCGACTTCAGTGTCCAGCTTCAGATGTGCTCCACTGCTCTTCACCATACCATCAAAGATCCTCCAGTTACCTCCCTCGATCGCCATTGCTCCATCTGTAGCCAGACATACCATCGCCTCCAAGCCATGGATGTAACCAAGATTCTGAGCATAATTCACCCGCGTACTGGCCTGCACAACTTCTCGTCCGAAAGGGCCCGTGATCCCATTCTCACGCATATACTGCTCGCCCGTTGCAGCCGTCACAGCCAGCAGTCCTGTATCCTGCACTGCCTGCGTCAAGCTCGCGAAGGGAAAGAGAGGTGCATCGTAGAACTGCATGAACTTTCCAATAACCTTCTTCATCAAGTTCTGTGTTCTGACAGGCGCCCATCCATACTTCCAAAACAACTTGGCCAAGTCGAACCAGCCACCATTCGCGGTCAAGACAATGCTGTCGCCATCCCAGATCGCAAGCTCGGGACCTGGCACTTTTGAGCCGTCGGCATGGAAATCATTCTCGAGGAAGCCGGCAATAGAGAGGTTGAACTCCTTCGCTGCGTCTACTAAGATGTGGTTGATCTCGACGAAGATACTCGCTCCGAGCTCGACTGGGAGGGATGTATCGTTGTAGGCTGAGACGGTGGTCGAGCGACCGCCTACGTATGGGTTGCGATCGAAGACGGTGATATTGAGCGGGATCGAGGAGTTGTGTGCGTACTTGGAGAGAGAGTAGGCTGTCGAGGAACCGCCTGCTCCAGCGCCAATGATGGCAATGTTGGTCGGTCGAGTGTGGTCATTGACTTGGAGTGGGATCTGTTGCTGTGCGCCTGACAACCAGCCAAAGGTGGCGGCGGTGAAAGAGGAAAGTTTCATCGCTGTTGATGATGATGATTAAATGGCAATGCCGCTACGGGCTTGATATTGTGCTGGCTACATGATTTGCTATTGTCACAGAAGAAGGCAGACGTGAGATCGTGTGCCTTGCAGCTTGAATCGCGAGGCGGATCGCGGCTTCCGTTCCGCGACATCGAGATCGGGATTGACGGCAGGGAGCAGATGAACCACACCTTGTCTATCACGATGCATCGGCTTGATATTATTGCACAATGATGTGTAAGAGCAACAGCGGTGCACAATGCATCCTGTGTTAACAGCGACGTTGATTGTCCGCGCTTGGCATCGTTCAGCAGTCCAGCCCAACAGGCGAACACACACAGCTTAAGCAATACGTCAAGTGAATGGAAAATCCGGCAGGCGACGATTCAATAACGAGTTGCTGATTGCTCACGAATCGAGCTAGGCAGTATGGGAGACGCTTGTGACCAGATGTTGTAGCTCGCAGGCGCGATGAGGATGCTGTCCTCGCTCTACTCAAGTTGAACACCGCCGTGACTTGTAAATATCTTGACGGCATTATTGCTGCCACCATGTGGACGCGATCACACAGTAATTCAATCGCCAGCACCTACGATAAAAGACTCTCCGTTGGCAAGAGATAGCCAGAATGGAAGACATCGAGATCCAGAGACTGCCTCTGAACACCTCACCAACAGCAAGGCTGAACGCCAACAACCGAACTGCGCTGGCTCCCTGACTAGATAAAACTGACTATTCTACACCAAAATTTCTACATCGTCGAGAACAGGAGCGTATCCTCTTCAACATGGCCCGCTGGCAATCTCCTTGGATCTCAAAGCACCGGCTGAATACACCCACCATGACGCTGAGCCTTAGCAGACCACAGATCACAAGACTTCTAGGAAGCACCGCCAAGTGCGACTATACTACCTCGGTAGCATTACAACATCTTCCCGAGCTTCAGCTTATTGTAGCCTCTTGCCCGCCACTACCTAAATCCGCCTCGAGGTATTTCATCTCTCTGAGCGAAAGCAGCCCAAAAGACGTGGACGATGGGAACCTTCAGGCTGTCCATACCAAGACCGAAGCCTTCTTGAAGATCGTCTGTTCGAAGCGTGCGGTACAAGCTCTTCTAGTTCTGCATTCATCGGATGAAAGCAATACGATCGACGACGTAATGTACTTCTTCCCACACCACGCCGACCTCGACCGCCTCAGCAAATGGCGTTGCTACATCCACTCAAACGAAGTATTCGCCCTAAATCAGAGCAGTTTCTACCAAGCACATCACTCCAATGTGGAGGATGCAAGTTTGCGAGATATGATGCAAGCAAATCAGGAATCTGCGGCGCGATATCTCACCCACACTTGGACTTACAGAGTGTGTCCTGGACGTATTATGCAGAGGTCCACAAACCTGATTCTCATTTCCTATTGATCGAGATCAATCCCTACGTGATCCCATTGCGGAATCGTCAGTCTGCTGTTCCATTGGGTGGACGATGCTGAAATACTCCTCCCAACACCACTCTCTAAAAACAATCCTCCGCCTCGTCGACCCAACCAGTGCCTCTACCCACATCCTCCGGCCGCCAAGAAAAAGCTACGAAATCGGCCGCGCCTCCATAATCCAAGACGAGGTCCAAATTCTTCAGCGCAGCGATGACGCCTCGTTCGACGGCTCGAGCCCGACAACCATCAAGGTTTCATGCATCTCAGAGTTTTTCATGACGATAAAATCAGGACTATAGCGCTTCCGCGACGGTTACAAGCACCCCCCCCCCCCCGGGCCCCCTTTTTTTCCCGACCCACAACAAATCAACAATGGACCATCCACGGATCAGGAAAGTGCACAAAGCGAGGCGCGAATAGGAAGATAGGGTCGAGTTTTATTACTGACCGGACCTGAATCACGATCGATACTATCAAGACACGTGAATCGACATCCTAGGGGTACGATGTGGTTAGAATATCTCTAGACCAAAGTAACGACCGCCTCAACCCCACTGCTATACCAATTACTCCCCGCATTCGTCAACGTCCCAATCCGTTCCCAAGCATTCGCGACTGTGAAACTTGGCGTGACCAGTAGTCCGACATGGTTATAGTTCGTAATACTCGTCTTGGCCAGACATACAAACGCCGCCTCCAACTCTCCTTCAAAAGGAAGACCAGAAGTAGCAGCCCTAGCAGCGAAATGATGTCCCTCGCCATCATCTTCTTTCCTTCCAACGAGGAGTCCATCCGAGATGAAGTGCTTCTCGTCGCTTTTCCGTCCGTTCTCATTAATGAAGTATACACGGTGGCTGTATGCATCACTTTTCCAGAAGATACGGCAGCGACGGACTCGTGCGCGGAGGGTGATATATCCACTTCGTATCTGGCCGAATGTGCTGGTGCCGGTGGGCTCGCAGCTTGCTGATAAGACCTGGGCGAGGAGGGCGTTGATGTGGAAGTCATTCCAGATTACCGCGCGGTCGAGAGAGGCCCAGGACCAGGTCGGTGCGATGTAGCCTTCACCACGATACGCGAGCGGTTCTTTGGGCTTGGGCTGGACGTTCCATAGTAAATCGTACAGCAGAGATTCACGCCAGAGGCCAGCGAGGTAATCTGTCCGCTGGGATTGAGGGAGAAGAGAGGCTACACCAGAAATGGCAGGGAGTTTATCTGTTGCGCGGGTGAGATTTCGAGCAGTGTACTGGCGTACTACCAGGCGCCATTTCGTGGCGTCGTCGACTTGACCTAGCAGGGACGATTGCAGCTGCGGATAAGGTGGGAGTTGATCTTCGGCTCTGCGGTGAGTGCGGCATTCGAAGACGATGCTGCCTGGTGTGAAGTGGAGGGTCCGATTCGCCAAGTGTGTCTCTTGAAAGCACCATGCACGCTTGTAGAGAGGTCCCTTCCACCTATCATGGGCCCATGCTTGAGTGTATGGAGGCTCATGTAAGCCTTGCTCGAGGGGAGCAGCGAGAAGATGTCTTCTGCGGGCGTTGATGCTGATTCCTTGACCCGTTGGTGTTGTCATTGAGAACTGACGAGGCAGCCAGTCCTCATCACGAGGTCCGAGGAACGGGGTGTTAGGATCTCCGGACGAAGCAGCGCTGATCACCATGAATGCGTGTGAGTAGACCATGCCCATCATAGCAGCTTCTCGATCCCAGTCTTCAGCGTCGTCCTGGACTATGCACAGCGAGTCAATCCAGATGTATCGCATGTCCAGCAACCTGGCTACCTGAATCGCATTCTTGAATGTTGGAGGGAGGGTGTCACTTCGCACCTTGAAGTGCAGGTCAGAGATGTTGTCCTTGACAAGCTTGACAGGTTGACCACCACCCCAGCAATGACTCAACGCGGCCCATGTAAACGTTGTACCGGTAAGTGCCACTGCGCCAGATTCACAAATAAACAGCTCTTCGTCATTGTTTCCAACGTGCAGCAGTCTCGTAGGCACAAAGTCATGCTTAACGTCCGCGCATTTTGCATGCGATTGGCGACATTCTTGGATGCAGTCTTTCACGAACGACATACAAGAGTGGCTCGAGCTATCCAGGGCTCTTATGCCAGCAGGTCCAATACATGGAGTACCCAGTGATTGGGGAACAGCCTCGTCGAAGTAAAGCTCGATATCAACCCGGGAGGTATATATCGAAGAGTCCCATTCGAAATCAAGGCAGCTGACGATGAGTGGGTGGCCTTGCTTGATCAAGAATCGGACCTTGAAGGGAGAGCCATTCATCACATTGTGATCCCACCTATCGGTCTCGAACCCGAAGAATGAATCGAAGACCTCACACAGCAGCTGGCAGTATACACACTTGCTCTTCATCTCGCCTGTCTTGGGGTCCTTGGTGCGAACATTCAGGATCTTCTGACCTGGAATGTCGTCTGTGACCAAGGTTGGGGTCTTGATGAGTTCTGCTCGGTTGGCCCATGGCCTCGGTTCCCAGGGCACTTCTGGGCGACCGAAGGTGTTCTCGTGACCATTTGGTTGCAAGTTGTTGCAAGCATCGCAGACCCCGTTGTAAGAGGTGGCGACGATCCTGCTGACCATGTAGCTCCCATATCGAGCGGTGTCTGCAGCAGACTTGGCAGCTGCGAGGATGCTCTTTGGTCGCAGACTCGGCCGTAGGTCCCGGAAGGTGTCCATAGCGGGCTCTTGTGACAGTGTCGACACTAATGCTGGCGAGTTCGTATCAGAGGGTCAGAAATGAGATTCATGCCTGCTCATGCTCTCTTGGGGCGGAGGGAGACAACATATCGTCTTCCCTACAATCAGGCCACATCTCAGGTGAGGAGCCAGCTGAGGCCACTCGCTACGCATGGCGTGAAGTGGCTGTGAGCTACTGCAGCCTGTTTCGGGTGGAAGTGACTACCGATACTGTTGCATGAACAGATGAGGCCTAATTGGGATGACGGTACCACCATGCCTCGTACCGCAAGCATATTGCCAATCACTATCGATGTGTGAGATGCCTCAGGGTGTGCTGCAAGTGGTTGTGGGCACGAGGTCAATTCTTGCTTGATGATGTTGTTGATGTTCATCGTTCAGGAGGTGGAGTGTCCCCCGTCCCACGCGTCCCTCCCACCGGTTTACTCTTACAGGGATTCAAGCATACATCTACACGCGACACAGCATTGAGCTTCCGTTTCCTCCGCTCAATCTGTCACATCGGCTACATAGTCACAGATAGCTTTCTTCGATCATGGCGACCGACTCGCGCACGTGGATTGGCGTCAAAGGCATTGCGCTGGCATCGACCTTCGCCATTGCATCAGCACAAACAACCACTGCATTGGTCTTCATTCCAGCTCTCCTACGTCCTCTGGAATCATCAAAGTCGGTGCCATCATCCCCATCACAGCCACCTTCGCGCCCATCCTCGAGCCTCCGGGTCCCACAGCTTCAGGATGACAGCGGCCGCCTCACTCCTTCCGCAACCCCATCGTCACAGAAATTCTTCGACTTCAGCATCGGAAGCTCAGGCACCTACAAAGCCGTCGCCCAGCAGTTCTCCCGACTCGACGCGCTGAACTTCCCGTTCGTGGTGCCCTTGGAAATATTCGTTCTTGGTGTCTTCAGCATCTCCGCCTATCGCGCGCGCAGTGCTGGGAATCTGCAATGGAGGAAGTGGGCAAGCGCCGCCGCCATCTTGGGAAGTGTGTTCCCATACACGCTGATTTTGATGGAAAGTCTGGTGCACAAGATAAAGAGAATTGGTGGTGACGAGGAGAAGATTGAGCCATATGAGGATGCGCCGCTGGATCGGGAAATGGAGAAGACTAACACGGTCGAGTTTGTGAAGAGCTGGAACACGTATAATCTCGTCAGGGCTGGCATCATCTATGCGGCTACGTTCACCGGGTTGGCTGCGTTCGCATTGGAGTAAAGAGACGATGTGTTGGATAGCGGCAAATGTAGGTGCGCTATGGATGAAGGGGACATGGACTGATGGCTACTTCACCTGGACAGTGTAATGCCTCTAACGACGACGACGACGACGACGACGAGCCAGCACGTTGGCTGCTCGCCTTGAAGTAGGCGCAGCCCGATAAGCGTCCGCGAGGGACCTATGAGATGCACAGACGAACGAGTCTCAACCTGTTCGCGAGATAATGGAGGCATTTCTTCGCTGACTGTACAATACCCTGTATCAATATAAACGAAAGATTTGTACACTATAAGAGTACAGCATGTCTGCCAGATTTTCGTGGTTGGCTTCGCAGCGGATGTTGTCGCTGCATTGCCACTCACATAGAGTCAGGTCGACTTTCGTTGGCATAAATCAAAACGCAACCGCAACCGCAGCGCAACCTGTCGGCTCAGGTATCTCCTGTCACATGTCGAATAGTTATAGCCTGCAGTCAGCTCGGATCCGAACCTGGTCCTGGTTGCGTGGAGAGAGCCAATCTCGAGACGCGTTGACGCGTCCGCCAGCGTTCGTCGATGGATCTGTCGGTCCTTCACAAAATCGCGGAATATTCTTCCAGCGACATAATGGCTACTGCAACAGTCATTGACCTCACTGGTGATGCATCTTACAGCGAGGCACAAGCACAACGCCACCACTGTCCGGTGCCAGGAGGACGAGCTCGCACAAACTTCGTTCCGAATTCTATGCACGCGGTCAAAAGTCAGAATGTATCGCACGTCACCTTTTCCAGCGCCTCAACGACTCTCCAAAGTGGTCCACAGCAACATACAAAGCGTGTGATAAAGCATGTGAGAGGCTACGCTCGACCTCGGCTAGGGGACGATTGTCCTTTCTTAGAGTTCCCGGCGGAAGTTCGAAACAGGATCTACGAATATCCCCTTGGTCGGAATGACTTAGACATCTTACCCTGGTCCTTGAGAGGATGGCATGTGCAATGGCCTCATATATATTACTCTGTGCACTCCAGGAACACGTACGCTGGCGAAGCTGAAGTCGTTTGACAGCTACTGGCTACGATACGTTACCCGCCAGTGCCCCAACAGTGACGAGGAAGCATATGCCTTGTCATCTAAGACGCCAGCACAGGACAAACATGGACTCGTGGTCATCAATGCTGGAGAATCACACGAACCTTCGAATACACTCAAGATCAATGCCTACGCAGATCGCCATCCCATTTGTCTCAGTGTCGACTCTTTTAGATAAAACAAAGTTGGATCCCGAAAATTGCCTTCCAGAATGGCTGTCGGGCTTCGCAGGACCCGCAGACAAGTATACAACGAGGCTGCGCTCGTACCATACTACAACGATACGTTCTCGTTCGCCGATGCATTGGACCTGGGATTCCTTCACGAGCCTTGTGTCAAGAGGACTCAAAGAGCCGCACTCCAGCACATTGAGATACCACAGAAACCAGGTTTTAAAGCACCAAGCGACACAGCAATCGCCAGTGGAAAAGACACTTCGATGATCACTCACCCCTGCACGGTATGCGCCCTAGCACAGTCGATTTGCGCAATAGTTTGAAGACATTGACATTGACCCTCGATTGTGAGCTGATCACATCCGAGCCAGGGCAACACGGGGTTGGTTCACCCGTCGAATCGTCATACGAAGGGTAGAAGGAGCTTACGGAAAGCCACACTGTCGATGGGGGTAGCTGCCAATATGGGGCATCCGCCCACTTTGCATACTTGCACGATATGGGAAAGCAATGAGGTCACTAATACGGAAAAGGACATGGTACAAGCAGGATCCTCGACTTCACGTGGAAGTTGAACACTGGTAAATGACCCTTCGGCTTAGAAACTTCATGGCTCTAGCCGCCAAGACTCGCAAACACCTTGATCAGACTTCGACATTTGAGATCCTTGAAGTTTCTCTCTCCTGCATGCCATCTGCATGGCTGCGCAGGATCTCTGGGTCAGCAATACATCACAAAAGATTCATGTAAAACCGAATGCCTGCCTCTTGTAGACTGCCATTCGTGCCCAGATGGCGAGGTCGAAGCACGGCACGCAGTGTAAGACCTGTGAACCAGCAAGCGTCTTCCCGGAAAGAGTGCATACGACATTTGAATACTTCTTGCAGGAATCAGGCTGTAGCTGTCTGAGCGTGGTTGGTTGTTCTTTTTGCTCCCGGTTCAATCTTAGTGATATGAGCAAACATGAGTTGTTAAATGCATGGATCCATGGAGCGCCTCACCAAGGAAGGGAAGCCAGACATTAGATATGCTTCATCATAGAAATTCCTTTGTACTTTTCTATCATGCATGTCTCGTATGTGCTGGTCAGGCTACGAGCATTCTAAGTCGTCTTGTTCTTTACCCTCTCGAGGATCGCCATCGATCGTTAGCGGTAAGATCTACTCCTCTGAGTTCCATCTAGCACTCCAGTGGTACCTGGTACCATTCGGCTGGTATCCCCAAGGCATGCTACCATGTCCACCACGTTACCCTGGCTCACTGCTGTTGCTACTGCTAGTACCATTATATGGCGCGATCGAGTTGAAAATGTGTCGGGAATCAGTCTGAGCTGATCTAACCGGCGCATCGTAGTCCATAGTGAACACTGAGATCGAGCTCCGGCAGCCCTATTGAGAACGTCCGTCTCGCTTGGCAGAGAGCGGTCGACGTGGATGCAAACGTTGCCACCCGGTGGGGCGATATTCGCATAGCGAATGTTTGCTGATCTGGTTGAAGACGGCAATGTCGTAGTCGGCGCTGCCGATCAGGCGATTGTGGACGAAAGGTGGGTTGGAACAGCTATCGTTGGTGAGGAGGTGATGAAAGGAGCATTGACGCTGATGCCTGCAGTCTCTCCAAGAGTGGGCAGAGTGTAAAAAGTATGTGTATCCTGAAGATGGTGGCACGATTGCCATCAACGCAGGTGTTGGTCTCGGCTCCCTCGCTACTGGTGGCCTACCAGCTCAGCAACAGTGCAGTAGGGAGGGATTCCAACCGCAGACAAAATATGCTGATCAGTACGGCGAGTCTGTCGGACCCCGGCCTATAAAATCGTGACCGAAGAACTTCAGCCACAGAAGATGAATGCTGTAAAGCGGTGGCTAGACAAGCGTCGAGATGCAAAGGAAGCAAAACGGAGAGCCTGCGCTCCGCCATATGTTTCCTGAAGCCAGCGGAAGATCGGGCATGAAATCGACGTCGGAAGTGCGCCATATCAATGGGGAGATCTCTGAGAGCAGATACTCTCGGCAGACGTTTAGCGGCCCAGGGATTAGCAAGTGGTATCTGGAGCGACGATTCGAGCAGTTTGTAGAACCTCGTCCATGACCTGTGTTTTTACGGTGCTCGTAGGAACATAACGACCCGCAGTGCCCTTGAGCAGAATCGACTTGTATCGAGGACTCAGTCAACTGCGTTGTTAGTGGAGTTCTCAGTCCAGCCTGCCTTCTCCTTGAGGACATTCTTCCTGTCTCCCTTCCACTTCTTATCCCAGGCGTCAATTTTACCACCCAGAACCTCTGTACCACGAGCTGTAAGCATGACGACACCGCGAGCCACCACGAAGTCGCGAAGTACCAGCTTTGCCCCGATGGAGAGCGAAGCGTCGATTCCGTTGACAGACTCGAGCTCGAAAGCATAAGCTTTGTTGCCTTTCGTGTCTTGGAGCAAGAGCTTGTACGGTCCTGATGGTCCTCCAGCGCCAGAATTCGCAATCGAAGCTGGATCAGCATTGTCCTCCTCAGATACGACGCGGATGACTTCGTGGCCTTTACGAGTCTCGCCACGGTCTTCCATCTCGATGGCTTCAACTTGGCTCCAGCGACTGTGGCCAATATCCTCGATGTCGAGGACCTGGACTGGCACCGGGCCAGGAATCCGCTGTTCCTTCACTTCGGGGCTCGCTATGCCAGCAGGGAAAACAGAACGCGGATTCGACTGAAGGGACGAGGTTATATCTGTTCCAAGGAGGCGAAACTCAGCCGTCCTCTGCAAAGCTTGAATGGGCGTGTTGAGCCTGATGGACTGCGAGAAATGCTGTAGCCATTGTTGCGTGGGCGGAATGTGCTTGGCTGCCAAAGCATTGGTGATCTCTATGGTGATTTGTTGCATGTCGCCAGTGGATGGCGGCATGTTGTAGTCGGGCCTTCACATTTCGTTGGTTGATGTCCATGTCAAGGGCAACAATTCAGGAGACGCGTTCCGGGCTCGCCTCGGCTGCACTTTCCCTTCTGGTGTCTGCTCGAAGCACAGACGTCGCTCTTACCTGCAACGCGACCTCCTCCTTCTTTCACAGTCTGCCGAGCAGTGCTATCGCGTCGGAACCGGATATTTGCATATCGACATCGACATGGACATATTGATCGCTCGCGGAGCTGTGATACTACAACGCAGAACATTCCCGACTGACGAGATCCATCCGCATCGTCACTGCCTTTGGACAAGAAGGAGTTAGAAAGATTGCTGCAGATATCGTAGCACGACCGTACACGGCCAGAACGCAGGCTGAGGGTACTGCGCAATTAGCATTCGCACTTCAATCTCAAGTGCGGAACGCTTCAATCCCGAATGCGGAGCTGCTGGCTAACTTGTTTTAGCCGATTTGTCTCGGAGGTACATCTTATGCGGACGAGCTGCTATTGATCAAGTTCCCATCGTTCAAATGCCAGAACTATCCCGTCAAGACACTGGTATGCCTGCTCTGCCGTGAGAACAGCTTTGAGCGAGGTGTTGACGACGCTGACAGTTTTGTCAATCTTCGGCAATGCCGGCAACCCCGTTGCATCAGACGACCAGAATCTGAGTCTCATTTTCAAGCAAGCAATCTGTAACCACATAAGACGCTGGAGACTCGCATGTCGAGCGCGATCTAGGTCGATCGAGAGGCATTTGTCGCCGCAGGACCAATCCTGGGGGTGTTCTCTTCCTGGAATTGCTCGTTTGCAGTCAAACAAGCTTGGAAGTCGCGCGGGTAGCAGGTCGGGATGCAAATCTCTTGCCGAAACATGTAACATATGCTTGCTTGGAATATGTGTTTGTGATTGCGGATAGGCTGCTTGTGAGATGCTCTGCATGAGATGAAGTGCATTGACGGCTCAGTCTGAATCACATGCGGTTGCAAGGGTCTGCTGCGGCTTGCGCCGACACCCCTGCTCGCTCTTTCGCGCTTTCCACACCAGCACAATAAACAATAAGACCGCGTTGACACAAAAACAATCTTCACACAACAAGAAGCTACACTCGTTCCTCACCTCCGACTCCCTTCGCCACCGCACCGATCATACATACCACACTCGCTACCACCAACATCCCACCCGACACAGCAAAAATGCAGAACAAGCTCATCACTCTTACTGCCACCGCCGCCATGGCCGGCATGGCAATCGCCACCGGTCCTGCCAGCAACGGTAAGCAACATCAATCGGCTGAATGTGCGATCACGACTAACATCATCGAAGCGGGCCAGAACACCAAGACTGTGTACGCGACCACCACCTCGACTGCCTCCATCTGCCCAGCTTCCGCCGCTGGCCTCCCGGAGGTCACCGTCACCAGCACCATCGTGGTCCAAGCCACCGTCGAGGCTGCTGACTGCGGTCCAGCTACTACCACCGTCGCCCCACTCGTGACCGAGACCAAGACCATCACCGCGACCAGCGAGCCTTCCGCCTCGTCCAAGCTCAGTAGCAACGAGGTCGGCCCAACCACCGGTGATGTCCTCAGCACTAGCAGCTCCCAGCTCGACTCGACTGTTCACCTTACCAGCACCCTCACTGCCACTGCACTCAGTACGGTCAGCACAGTTACAAGCACTCGGACCAACACTAAGACCATCGCAGGCACCATCTATCCAATTCCAGCCAACTCCAGCTCAATCCTCGGCACTGGCACTGGTGCGCTGCCACCTCTCCCAAGCGGCACTGGCGCCTACCCATCCAACAGCATCACTCCATTCACAGGCGGTGCCGCTGCAGTCGGCATGAGCAGAATCGTCGCCCTCGCCGTCATGGCTGCGGGTGCTCTCTGCCTCTTTTAAGCTGCCATCAACCACGAAGCGCACGAGCGATGGAAAAGGAGAAGATGAAGTGGGCGCAGTGATGGAACACTTTTGCATTCGGCGCACACAACTTTCGAGGCCAACTCAATCCTGAGACAGTCCCCGTGGAAGACAGTGCTACCGACAACATGATACGAGTACAGCAACGGGAAATGCATTCTGGGCGTTATGTAGCACGGAACATGGATAGCGACACAGAAAGTTGCATATTGGAATCAAGAAAACTTTGCTTTGAACTCTCGAGTCTCATCTATTCTCTATCATCTATTTGCTCTGCCATGTGATTGTGAGTTTCGTAGCCTTGCTGCTGCCAGGGTACACCTTCGCCTGCGTACTACCGGATGGTGTTGATTCTGTTGAGAAAGCAGTCGACCCGCTGTACTGCAGTGTGTTGCCATCACCAGTAAAGACAGCGCTGGTGACACCAGAACCACAAGTCAAGACATCCGAGACCACCCCACAGTCACCCTTGGAAGACTTGAGGTTGAAGCCATCACCTGCAGCTGTCGCCGTGAAAGTCGCACATGTGCCAGAAGTGTACCAAGTACCACCCGAGATGATGCATCCATTTTGACTCCCACCACTGACAACATTCAGATATCCCGATCCACTGAAGGCCCCACCTGGCGAGGAAGTCGGGCTGGAACCTGGAGCAGTCGAAGTCGAGGTTGGCGAACCACCACCACCACCACCACCACTGCTCTTGGGAAGGTACTTGATCCCCGAGCTTGGACAGTTCGACCTCGTTAAGCTCTGCGAAGGCTCGAAAGTCCCCTTCTGCAAAGACCCACGAACATTAAAGAAATACCACAACTCATCGATAGCACCGGACGCACAGCCGACGTAAGGCTTGTACCCGCCATGTTGCTTCGCAAGAGCATTCTCAATCTGCGAGAGAGTATACGTCTGAGTCGACGAAGGCGAAATCCCCGCATCGGCCAGCCACGTATAGCTCGGCAACTCCTGGAACAAATCGACAGTCCGCTGGAAGAAATCCGGGACTTCCTCGGTCGGTTGATAAGAAGTATAGCAATCGGGATCCAGAGTCGAGACGCAAGTTCCATGCTTGCCCCACTCGTGTTCCCAGAACTGCTCGTTTTGCCCTTTGTAGTCGGGCCAGTAAGTATTCATATAAGACACCAGATCCTGTTTGCCGTAGGAGTTGAGGATGGCTGTGATGTTCGTGTATGCGCGGGTGTCGTCGCAGCTGGCGTCGTAGGTGCCGTCGCAGTTGTCGGGCCATAGGCCGTGGATAGTCCACGAGTCTAATGGCCCCGTGGTGGGGCTCGTATCCCAGAATTGCGTCTGGAGGAGGGCACCGCCGGGACTGTTGAAGCAGCAGAGGTCGGCCTGGGCTGTGGTGTTTTGGCAGGAGAGTTGGCCGTCTGAGCAGGTCTTGGAGTCTCCTAGGTCGGCGCGGCGGGAGACGGGGCTGCTGAGGGAGCCTAGGACTTGTTGGGCTGTGCCCAGGGCTGAGAGGGCGAAGCCTGAGATGGTGCGTAGTGAAGGCATCTTGTCGATGGAGTCTGGTTTCGTCACGCTTTCCAGGCGGGTGGTGGAAGCATTTTGTATTCTTTCAAGCCACGCCATTGTAGCCACGGTCTTTCAATCTGTGCTACGTCCTTCCTATTCGATGTTCGCCTCAGTGGATCGCCGAGATCCTTCGACACCAATGCACGATAGCCGACTTTCTCGCATAGGGAGGATGTTACGCTGCAGTGGTATACATTAAGATCGCCTGTAGCTCCAATCCGAGGCAAATTATGGCCCAGTAAACGCTGCCTCACGCGGCATGGTCATGCGGGAAGTCGACATGAGATGGTGCCTTGCTGGCCGTGTCTCAGAGGCGTGAGCGCTCTAAGAACCGTGATTGGACACATATCGATTAAAACCTGGAGGATCTCATGGCCCGTTCCGCCTGCATCGGACGACAAGGCGTTTGAGTGGCTGTTGTGGTGGAGAGCTTAGTACGAGCCACTTCCGGCACGACGACCACACTTGCTCCGGCATCGCGCACCAAGTCGGCAACATGCCCGCATCATGTTCCAAACAGCCAGACACCAGCTCGCACGAGGCGGTCGACACGGCTTCTTGCAGCAGCAATGCGTGAAGGCGAATTCCGTGCGATGCTATAGCAGTGCTCTCCAGTCGACCATCAAGCTCAGCAGCTTGCAGGCGCCGCACTCGGGAGAGATCGCCGTACTGTCGCTCAACAGGCCCAAGTCACGCAATGCCATCTCCAAGCAGCTGCTGGGCGAGCTGAACCGCGTCGTCGAGCAACTGCACTCCGAGGGCGCAAAGAGCAGCACCCGAGCCCTGATCCTCGCCAGCGAGAGCGACGATGCCTTCTGCGCGGGAGCAGACCTCAAGGAACGTCTGACATTCAGCGAGGACGAGTATCTACAGCCTAGCACCTACCCATCATATCATCTACTAACCTCACCTGCTCAGCACCAAAGACTTCCTCAAAACTCTCCGCAACACCTTCCACCGCCTCAGCACCCTCCCCATCCCCACCATCTCCGCCATCTCCTCCACCGCCTTCGGCGGCGGCCTCGAACTCGCCCTCTGCACCAACTTCCGCGTCATGGCCTCCACAGCCTCCATTGGCCTGCCCGAAACCCGCCTCGCAATCATCCCCGGCGGCGGCGGGACCTACCGCCTCCCGGCCCTAATCGGCGAATCACGCGCCCGTGACCTGATCCTGACAGGCCGTCGAGTGTCAGGAGAAGAGGCGTACTTCATCGGGCTGTGTGACAGATTGGTGCAAATCCAGGAAGAGGAGCTGAACGGGAGTGGAGTTGCGCGAGGGAAAGTTTTGGAGCAGGCGGTGGAAATGGCGACGACCATTTGTGAGGGGGGACCGGTTGCGATTCGGGCGGCGATGCAGGCGGTTGATGGGTGGAGGGAGGGGGAGGAGAGTGAGAATAGGGCTTATGAGCAGGTTGTCAACACGAGTGATAGGAATGAGGCGTTGAGGGCTTTTGGGGAGAAGAGGAAACCGGCTTTCAAGGGCAGGTAGAGTTTGAGGATGTGGGTGTATATACTGCACAGAGGTACGTACGACGATGATGTGTGAATGTAGTGATGAGCTATATCAATTTATCGAAAGGGAAGTCTGTCTCGTTGATGATATAGGGTGAGCTATCAGTCATAGCTGGCAACCACTGAATTGATCTCGCCTGCATTTCGCGGCTAATCGCCCTCCTCTCCTCCTACTACTGCCTGTCCTACCTAGTACTCTTCTGTCCATGCACCTCAGACTGTTACGTGAGACACTCCACTCGACTTCCTCTCGAGTGGCCTTTCACGCCAGCAGAGCGTGAGGACAGAGCCGCCAGCCGAATCCTTTCTCTCCATATGTTGCTACTCAATCACTGCCGGAGTATGCGTCCGTGTTTGTGGGCCGGTGAACAGGCGACTCCTGACTTCCAATTGCATCCATGTCACTTCCGACTGCGTTTGATCCCATCCAGGAACTAGGTCAGTAGCGATCGTGCCGTGTCGATACTCTTCGCCGATGAGTTCGAAGTTCACGCTTTCACGTTCTCGCCGAACTTCCAAAGAGCGACGTGACCCGGTGTACACCACTCGAACGTAAAGAGCCAACTTTCTTCGTGCCGCTCTTCTCCATAATCGACCGAGTCAGAGACTTTGTCCTCCGTCCATCACTGTACTGAGGATAGTCGTCGTGTAGGCTCACACCATTGAACCTGAAATCCTCGCCGTAATTCTCCCTCAACCAGTCCTTCTCTTCCTGCGTATACGGCGGCGGTTTCGTCACTCCATCCGTAATCAAGCTAGACGGACGCGATTCAAGCTGCGCTTCGACCTGCGGCCTGACCTTTCGAATCTTCCTCTGCTTCACGGAAAAAGCCTGCACAAGCGGCTTCGGCTTGCTGGGCTCTGGTAGCATCGTTGGTACCGACATGTTGTGAACGGTCATACTCCAATTATACACGACTCTGTAGTCCTCCCACTTCTGCATTTCATCGCCTGGCCAGATGGCTTGTCTCCATGGTAGTCCGGCTGCTTGTCTGAAGTAGCCTTGGCGGTGGCCATCTAGCCAGAGTTTGGACCTATACTCTTTGCGAAAGCCGGGCTCCATAATTTCGACGCGATCAAAGACGCAGCCGACTTCGCCGTTGAGGTCTACTAATCGCGTTGTTGCTTCGCCCAGTGGGAAGTCGTCGTGGATGTGGCCACCTAGGATATTGTTGGCGAGGTCTGGGCAGAAGAGAACGTCGTGTAGGACTAATGTCTTGTGGGAGCTGCTGCCGGATGAGTATGGGTCTGTTTTGACTTCGAGATGAACGTCGCCTATGCCCATGACCTGACATCGATCGGTGGGGAAGCTGCAGTAGATTGATGTGTCGAAGGCCGTGAACGTCGTGAACCAGTCTCGGTGAGTTGCTACATGTGCATTCGAAGAGTTCGACAAGATCCAGTCCACTTCGTAAGCCTCTCCTGTCGGCGCCATAGTCCTTTTCCTTTGTCGATTGCTTACTGTGTCCAGACAAAGATTTTCGCATCGGTATGATGGCAAGGTTATTCGGGTAACGATGAGAACGAAAGCAGCGAAAGGCAAAGAACATGTACAGGCGCACTCATGCCGGGAAATCATCGCTTTCGTCGTTTGCACATTCTCTTCATCTACCACAGTCTGGACCTAGGAGACGCGATCGTCTGAGATTGACCCATGATTTTCATTTGTGCGACCTTCAGACACAATGTGAAATGTGATGTGAATGTGATGTGAAATGTGAATACCGCCCATGATGCAGGCTTCGGCATACGCGCCGGCGGGTGGCAAACCGGTTCGATATAGCTCTACATTCATGTTATGGCAGTAACGATGTGTTGGTGCATAGAGAAGAGAGTACGAACATTGAAGTGTTGTTGTCGGCAAAGCACCAACCCGATCCCGACATCTTAAAGATCGGTACGCCAGCGCGTCAAAAGTCGTCCGTCTTGCGCATTCCGGGCTTGACGACAGACCGCGTCCTGGACTCGCGCACATATCCACCCATCTCCTTACCAAAAGCCCTCGGAGGCAGTCAGAAATTATTCACTCAAGATGATACACGTCCCGAACACACTCTGCCTACTTTCCACCTCTACCATCAACCACAAACCAGGTTTCTCACCATCCTCAGCATAATCTGGCACCTACTCGCGCGACTCGTGCAAAGCCACATCGCGTCACGTCGCGTACTCACGAACCGACCCCCAACACAACGGCAACAATTCCCACGATAGCACGCCATCCTCTAGCAAATGCGATCATTACGCCAGCTACCTACCATGCTACACATCTCACAACCCGAAGAAATCCATGTCTTTCTCCCACCACTGCGTCCACAGCAGGGTTACCGCCCAGGGACCAGGATGTCGCGTGAGCGGAAACCTTCGTATCGCGCGTCACAAATCCTGCCCGTCCAATTCAAGCAAAAGCCCACAGCGCTCTGCCGCACCCAAAAACATACATTGCAATGCGCCGTTCCTCGCGTACGCCGCGGTCATGTCGAAAGGGACAGTCGGGAACCGGTCTGGGTATATTTGTTCCGTTATTTGCCATCGTCATCCAAAAAGAAAACGCGTAAGCAACTTGCAGTACTCACTGCTGAGCTCAAATCAAGCGGGAACCGAAGCCGTGCATAAGCTTCCCCGCTCATATCGTGTTTCGAGCGTCGTCGTGAAATCGTATCGTAAGCATCGACGCCGTGTGCATCGTACAAAGGAGATTAGCGTAAAAGTTCGCCGCCGAGTTCCATGCCCAAGCCGTTGCGAGGTGTGCCGCGGCTCATCGTGGGGCTGGTGGACGAAGGTGGCATGAGGTTGTTGAAGTCCAGCTTGCGGCGTGCTGAAGCGCCTGGTGTTCGCCCTGCTACCGGTGTTCGGCTCCATGGTCCTTGTGCTGGACTTGGTGTGATGTTGACGAAGTCGGAGAAGCAGAAGTTTGTGCCTGGGGTGTTTGGTCCAAAGCCGAGGAAGCCATTGCCGGTCGTTCCGGGTGTCATATGTGAGGACGGGAGAGGTGTGGACTTCATCGGTGGGGTAGTAGGAGGCTGGACAATGGTCTTGGCACGGGATGCACCATTTGCTGGTGACGGCGAGGTAGCAAGATACATGAGAAGATCTGCCCCGTCATCACCCGTCTTCGGGGTCCGCGACCAGGAGACCTGATTGATCTTCCTCATTCGACGATCAGGTGGTGGTGTCTGTGGAGGAGATGAGGTTATCCGAGTCGAAGTGTTGATGCTGAAGCTGTGCACGGGTAGGTCTGTATCGTCTTCTTCGCTGAAATCCGGCGACGGCGGGTCGTCCGCAATGGTGGAGCCTTCCGAGATGAACGATAGCTGCGAGGTCTGATTCGAAGCAAAACGAGCGTGCTTGGTGTGCTTGATAGGCGAGGACTGTGCGAGGCTCTGCTCTTTCTTCCATGTGTTCTGGCGAGCTGCCGCTCCTCTTGTCCTCCTACCAGTTGCGGCACCATATGATGCAAATTTTGATGCGTCTGCAGGCTTTCTCCTCTTGTTTCTGGTGTTGCCAACAGATCGTGGTAAGTCGTCGGAAAACATGGGCTCGGTGATAGGCGAAGAGGCTAGACCGTTGCTGGAATGTAACCGGCTGGAGACAGTAGAGGCAGTGTCGGAGATGGTGTCATTGTTGCTCGAAGCCGGTCTCTTTCTCCTCAGACGCTCCTCCACCTGAGGCTCGATAGCGTCTAAGCTCAGATTTTCCCATCCATTCTGTATCTTGACGTTGGCGAGGGCGAGTCGGTCTTGGAGGGCTCGGGTCATCTGTAGCAGTGTATCAGCGAGGCCGGTCACGGTGAAGCAGTAGCCTATCAATGCTCACCTTGGAGACTTGGACTCTCCTCATGACCCGGTTCGCTACATCCTCTGGTTTCTCTATCCTCGTTGTTGCTGCCATGGTGAGCTGATCGCAGAGGGGCACCGGAGCGCAAGCCGCAAGTTGCTCGTCAGCTGAAACTCGCCGTAATGCTGATGCCTGAAGAGAGCGTTACGGCCAGTGTGATCGTCAGACCACGACGACCAGCATGTACTGTTCAGCACAGGGGAGGAGAGTTGGAGTTCGGCGGCTAGGAAGTCAGAGTCGTTGCACAGGAACAAGACCTGTGCATTCCTCCACGAGGTTAGCGTCGACCTCAGATCGGCGATTGGATGCCAAGCAGATGAAGTGGCAGATATAACCCGCGGCTGTTATGTCCGAGCGACGGTGTGATGTACATTCGAAGAGAAACATGAAGGCAGCAAGGCAACAAAGTGAAGAATTGTCGTTTATGCAGTTCACTCTTTGATGGTGTTCCACAGCATTGCTGGGATTCCGTCGCTGCCATTACGCTACTGCAACCACTTTCGGCTTCCAATATTCCTCACGCGATAACGTCGATCAAATTGCTCGTCTTGCTAGTCCCAGCTGCCGGAGACGATCTCGCACATCGCAGCTTCCTCTCCTTCTTCATGACATGCCTCTCAATGCCCTTCTTGCTCATGTCATGAAATTCTCCCGAGCACGGACTAGTAGCGTATGAGCGCGACTGGGTGCAGCATGAATATCGTGACTCTAATGGCACACTCGGGCCAGATGGTCACTTTGCCTTAAATGGTAACCTTCAGCGCGGCGGATACGGAACAACATAGTAGACGTACTTACATTCATACCCGGAGAAGGCGCCACGGTATCTCTTCCCTGGTAAGCATAGTCATCCCTTGCCGCTTGCTTTGTCCTCGAAGGAGTTGTATCGAGTATGCCGGCCCTTTCACGAATGCTGCATCATGCTTCCTCTGTTAAAGCACCCGCTTTGACTGCGTGGTAGGTCTTCCATGCAGCTTTGCTTCCGTTCAGGTGTGGTGTGTGCGTGTGAGCGGACCGTTGAGCGAGAAGCTGCTGAGCATGAAGCTGCTGAGCATTAGTGACCACACGCATGCAGGCTTCGCATACGGGCACACCTTACAATGTGAGCATCATCTTCTGCGGTATCAGCGCGGCATTTGATGGAGCAGCATGCCTTGGTTGACAGCTCAAAGTCGTTTGAGTTGTGTCATGGTGACCAGCAGTAGACAAATGCGACAGGAAATGCATATATGTAGAGCGCCAGCTACAACTGCTGTTCTGGCAAAGCAGCCAAGCCAACGTTCCACAGCACATCTAGAATTGCCGTCACTGGCCACATGTCTCCTGATAGAGCAAGCAGGCTGCAGGAATCCCGCGTCTCGGGTTGCCGGACCCGTCGGCACATAGCGGGACTTCTCGCGAGAGTGGCATACTCGGACGGCAAAAGCGAGACATGTGCAGTCCAGAGCTCGAGGGAACTGCTGAAGGGCCGCGGATTATGTGGAATCTGCATACTCGGGACTATCGCCTAGCGCTCTCACATCCCTGGGGGGATCACGCCGTGGCAGGGAACAGCTAAGAATGACGATCGAGCAGTCAGCACAAATCGATTTTGATATCGTCATATCCTCATCTTCTTGAACACGAAGGATCGCAGCAAACGCAAAGAATCGACGTATGCATCCTGTGTGCAGCACACGTTACCACATCCCATTGGCACGATGTAGACTCTCCTCCTCGGCATAAAAGACCCTTCATGAGCAGAGACACACAACGTCTGACTCCCTCAACGATGATTCTTCCTCGAGGCAGCAGCAGCAATAGCATTGCTTGCCCAAGACGATTGAAGAAACTCGTTCCACAACAACAACAACAACAACAAGACCCTAACCCACAGCGCTGGGACCACCACTCCAGGTCATACATAGCACTCAAGGATGGGATCGTCGCTAGCCTACGACCACCACGCCACAAAGCCCAGCGCCACATCCTGCTTCGAAGCCCTCGAGCAACAACTCCAAGGCCTCCACTTCGAAGTCCAGAAAGACGAGATCCGCCACGCCCAATTCCGAACACTTCCCTCATCGATAGACCAGCTGGAAACCTTCCGCATCGGCCTGTACTTAAGCCTCATACCTCGCGACCTCGTGCCCAAGCATCTGCTCACGGTCGATCCGAAGACTGGGAACTTGAGTCTCAACAGAGCGACAGACCGGACGGTCCAATTCCTGGATCGCCTCGAGACACTCTGGCAGGTGGCCGACTTCGATGAGGATTTGGTCTTGGAGTGTATTGTGAGAGCTGTCAGCGGAAGGCAGAGTCGTTGGGGAGGCGAGTATGAATTGACGATCAGGGACTTGGAGTGTGCGAGGAGGATGGTGGAGAGGGACGTGTAAGTCCCCGTGATCGCTAGCTGCTCTTCCACATCTCTCGTCCTAACACAATCGTATAGAACTCGCGCATCGTAGCAAGCGGTCCCCGCTGATGTGTAGTAATGCAATGCCGTCGATGAGAGTCGGATAATGATTGCGGAGCATTGGAAATCATGGCATCTGGACCAACGCATTTCATGCATGGTCGATTCAGAAGTGAGTACCCCGTCAACGTCGCCCCTCACTGTACAGTATCTACAACAAATAGGGGTATCACATCGTCATCGTCGTCGTCGTCGTTATCATCATCACGAGTGGTCTGCTATACCACCAGAGTCGCTGGAACGTCCAAATAACCAGCGCCAAATGCAAACCCAAAGATATCATAACCCTCATCCTCTCCCGCTCCCCCTTCTCCTAAAACGCGCTGTCGAAGGCGTTTATCTACGTCTCCCATCCCGCCACGTGTCGAACTCCAGCACAGTATTCGTGGACGCCAACAGCGTAGCCGGTGTCGATGATCGTACTGCTTCTCTCGGCGTCTTCGGCAGCGGCCTCGCTCAAACATCGTTGGGATTCTCATTCTGAGAAATACGGCGTCCTTCGCGTGAGTGTCTGGCAACACGACGGCTTTCCTCTCCTAAATCCTCGCGTCCAGGTGCACCGCAGCTGTTTATTGCGTCTGTTGGCAGGTTTGGCTCAAGCTCTGCTAGATGTGCTAGTGCACTTAGCCTAGAGCGATTCGCGCGTCTTGAATTGGGTCCGTCGGCGCGGGCGCTGTTGTGATTGATAACACTAGTCATGTCGGTTTCACGTGGTCGTGCCCGCAAGGCATGAGAATCAAGAACTCGTGGTTCTACTGGTTTAGGTTCAGCGGGCAGATGTCCAACTTGAGGATCTTTAAAGATAGCCAAAGAAGATCGACCGCGAGAAGATATGATGTTGTGAGTCTCTGGTAAAGGTGATAAATACAGGCATTGCCAGAGCACCGGGCGTTGGTTTAGGCGATGAGTATGATCTGTCCCGGTCCAGGGTCATTTCACTGCGACTCAGATATAGCGTCTGAGCGACCTTGCTGTCTTGGCCAGCCAGGTATCCATCAATATAGGTCCTCATCGCATTGTCGTCCATGTTCCGAGTGGCATCAATGAGGTTTGATGGGGCGCTCTTGACCTGATGTATATCAGGGTGCTGCTTCAAGGGAACGGCGATTACTCTGCCCATGCTATCCTTGATGTTTTTATATCGTCGTTGGCGAACATTGGGGTCGTACGGGGCCGAGATGACCGGCAGTATCGAATGTTCTTGCCTTTAAAAGCCTGGATCTGCGAAGCTACGATTGTTATGCACCTTGAGATTCTGCTCGGGTATAGTCGCTTCTAGCGAAGCTTCATGATACCATACTGGGGAAGACCGGGCCTCAGAAGTTCGGCTCGTGCGCGAGAGCGGCGTCACACTCTGATAACCACTGTCGCGCTCTTCCACCGCACGCTCCAATCTGATATCACCCCCTGCGCCGAGCATCGGTACGGCCGGCAAGATTAAAGGATTCAGAGGCATAAGGATGGCGTGAGAGCTCGAGAGACTGGCACCAGCCTGTCTCACATGTTCCGGAGCATTGCGCAGGTCGCGCATGAACTGCCTCAGATCACCAGTGATAGTGAGAGCTCCAGAGAGAATGCCGACAGTGCCGGCAGCTATCGCCAGAGGCTCGGGCATGGCGCCGAGTTTGAGAGCAGACCTTGCTTGGAGAACCAGAGTATTACCAATTCATGTCTTATAATAAGAGACGATGACGGGATCAGACGGTAGTACCTATCGAACGTGCCGAGGGAAGAGCTCAGTGACAAGGTTCATCAGAGCACAGCATAGCCTCGCGGTGCTGATGTAAGAGTACTCGCAACCTCATGGCCGCCCTGTCTCGGGGGCTGAGATATGCAGAGCTCCAAACCGTGGCGTTGGCGGCTCACAGCTGTCAATCATGGTGGTCCAAGGTCTGTGATCCTGTAGACGCCGTTTCTACGCTTCTTTCCTCCGCCGAAGATGAACAGTCTACACGATAGAGATCGGAGCTCAGTCTGACCGTACCTGAAACAGCTGGTGCTGTCAGTCGCTCGTCTGATTGATCTTGTCATGCAAAAGCCGAAGTCAGTCTATGCGGCCTCTGCTTGGCTGCATTGGTGGGCGCATGTCGAACGCATTTACGGCTGTAAGGGCATCTTGCCATGTCAGCATCATTATGGTCCGTTGCGACTCTGGCCACTGATGCCTCGTAATGTTTGGTGACAGTACTGATAGCGGGAGCAAGAAGAGGCAGTGACGATCCCGATCTCGGTCCGCGACACGACAACACGTGCAGTGGTGTCATCAATTTTGCAGGTTCGTGGTCTGTGTCTGGGGGGTTGTCGATGTGGTGTCAGGGATGTCTGAACACCCGGCTCGAAAGCAGGGTAATATACCCAAGCATAGCCCGATGCGCACTCTCGCGTGGATTTCCGTCGTCTTGACCATTGGCATACGCTGCAGCACATAAGCGCAAAGGCGGTAATCAATCTTGACACCGGCCCTTGAACGTCAGCACAATCGCTAAGCGACCCTGGTTAGAAAACTTGACATTCGAACGCTATGCGACATCTTCCATGCTATTGTGATCATTCGTCACAAGATCCTCCATCCTCAGTGCCAGAACGCCATACGCCTCGCCATACGCCTGGCCATAAATTTGAACCCTCCCAAAATCAGATCCCTCAATACTGCAACCTCTTCCTCTTATCACTCTCCACCTTGATCCCCGGCTTCGAGTACGCACAGAAGGCGTCCTTAATAGCGACGACTTCGTACGTTCCCTCCTCACTCGCAAAGATCCTCATGGATCTCTCGTCACTAACTTCACTCCTCATATCGAGAATTGTCCCCTTCTTCTTGGCGCCCTTCTCTGTGTTCGAGCTCCTGATGTACGTAAACTCAAAAGGCGGCACACCGCCGAACTCGAACAGAATCTCTGCTTCACCACCTTCGTGTATGTCGACGTAGCTGTCCCGGCCATTCGACACGCGGACAGAAGGCATGCCGTGAATGTGCTTGGTGAGGTTGGTGCTGGCGCGACAAGACGAAGCTGAGTCTTGAAGGCCAATGATGACGAAGGTGCCCGGTTTCTCCGCGAGGCGGCGGAAAGTGTTGCCAGAGGAGACGGAGGCTTTGCGTTGTTGGCCTTCGAAAGTGTAGAAGACTTGGAAAGGTGCCACGCCGGAGAGGCCAAAGTTGATGCGATCGCCCACACAATAGTCGGTCTGGATCTCGAGTGGTGTGATGGTCGGTGCATCATGGACGGAGATTTGGACTCGTGGTGTGGAGCTGTCGAGGCCCCGTGCGCAGCCACGCGCATCGCTTACACGACGTAACGAGACGGCAGACTTGCCCAGATGCAAGCGGGAATGTGGGATACGGATATTATGCGCAGTGCTGTGGATATTGTTGTAGTGTACAAGCTCAGGCTTGATCGAGCCGTGGTGCTTGATCTCGACTTCGAGCTCGAAAGGCGGCTGGCCATGAAGCGTGACAGGGATGACTTCTTCACCTTCAGATTCCACCGAGCAATAGCTGTAGGTCTTGCCGGGTGTTGTGAAAGCTGCCGATGGTCGAGAATGCACTTTCTGCTGGATCGTAAGTGGCGAAAAGTGCTTGGCGCTAGGGTCGTAGTTGGAGTCCTTTAATGTCGAGAATTTGTAGTCGTACGTCCCGGCTTGTTGAGTGTCCATACGGAGGGAGGCTACGTTCAGCGCGGCGCGGAGATTCTTGGACCTGTCCGCAGCCGTACCCTTCTCAGGCTTTACGTGCTGCACATAGGCGGCCTCAAAGGGAGGCGCACCCTTGAACAAGACTTCCACGGCATCATCGTCGCCCTCGCAGACGTCTGCCTTGATGCAAGTGTTGCCTTTACGTTCAGCGCATCCATCCGGTGCCAGACGCAACTCTGGTCGGGCGATCCAGTTGACCTGGAACTCTTTCGCTTCTGCGTCCACCACACCCGGGCAAAAGTTGTCAGAGACCTCCATAAGCTCGTACATACCGGCCTGATCAATTGCGAGGCGGTCATTTGGAGATGATGCCTGCATGGTCTGCAGATGGCCATTCTTGTCCATGAATTTGACAGTCCATGGTGCCTCACCAGCCAGACGTAGCGGCAGTGCTATCTGCTTGCCCTCCAAAGTGTCGACGGTGCGCCTGCCTTCGATCTGACCGAACGCGACCTTGGGCTTCTGATGTCGCACAGCGACCTTGACTTCCTCCCTGAGGAACTCCTTGCAGCCAACATTGTCAGTAATGCTGACCAAGGCCAGAGTGTAGTCTCCGCCATCATGAAGCGGGTCGGTGGCGATTGTGACAGTAGGCTCAGATAGGCCGTCCAGTATCTTCTTAATGCGTTTGCCATTGTGCACCAGTTCGTACTCGAGCTTGAACGGTGCATCACCAACAAGGGCGACTTCCCATAACGCTCGCTGGTCGATACACAAGGTTTGTTTGTCTTGTCTAACGAATGAAGCAGACGCCGAGGGCTTGATTGCCTGTTCGAGCTTCTGGCCCGATACGGGCTGGTCTCTGTACACAGCATCGCTAAGACTGTAGAACTCGTATTTGTAGTCGCCGGCTTGTTTGGGTGTGAGCTCAAGTTGCCCTCGCAACCCGTTGACCCGTTCAACCCAGGTACTGTGGTGCCTTTCTCCAAGACGAGTCATACGGATGTGGACATCGAAAGGTGGCGTACCAGCAAGGTCAAGATCCGCCCGGAGACCAATCGAGCTTCCTGCGCATTTGTCGAAGATTGGCTCGCTAGTCACGACCAGTGCTGGTTGCGGTGGATTCTCCAGTAGACACGATGCAGGCTCCCGGACATCGCCAGAACAGTGCTCCGTCGAGATGCTGGTCAGAGTATAAAGGCCTGGACGCTGGATACGTGGCTTTTGGTCGCTCGTATGAGGTCCAAAAGTCTCGATCTTCTGAACATCTCCATGCTCGCCAGTGGCAGATAGACTCTCCTCGGGCGTGAATTTGTACTCGAGGTGATATGTGGCATTCTGGATCTCACCCTTCCCGGTGCTGCCGTAGACGAGAGGTAGAGTCGCAGGTTGTCCCTGTGCCACCTTGAGAGGTCGTTGCGGCGTGCATCCGTTGAGGACGACACTAGGCCGTTCGTGCACAATGAAGGTCTGGCGAGTGTTGGAAGACTTTGGCACATGGCGGCTGTGCTCATCCTTGTCGCGTCCAGAGTAAGCGACTTTGTTGCCGAAGCCATCGACTATTTCTTCGACGGCATACGACCAGGTCCCGGCCACAGCTAAATTCTCAGAGATAGGCACGCTTACAGAGCGAGACTTTGCCCAATCTGTTTCCACACGATTCGGGACCACCAAAGAGTTCTGATCCTGCTTCGATAGCGGCGAAAAGAAATCATCTGGCTGGATGTTCTCAGAGGTGATGTCCTGGTAGTTCTTGTTGACGAACTTCCGGTACTTGATTCGCATCGGCGGCGTGCCAACAGCTTGCAGGTCAACATTCGCGGTCTCTCCTTTACACTTGTCCTTTGTGGTAGCCACTATCTCGGCTCTCGGACAGGGTACAACCACAGTATGGGCCAGCTTCTTGCGCGATACCTCCAGGTTGGACTCGTCCAACACCTTCGCAAGCACGTAGAGTCCAGGCTTCTTCACAGTGTAGTACAACGTCTTGGGCTCGTTCGGCTTGTCACTGTAAGAAAGCAAGCGAGATGCCTCCTTGTGCAGGGTCTTAATCTGCGATTTGCTAATGTGCAATGTCTCGTTCGCTTGGGCTTCCAGATCGACACGCAGTATGTCGATTGCGATCGGACTCGTCGCGTTGATTGTTATGGGCAGCTTCGCGTCTGTTCTTGTGGCATCTATGCAGAATGCCTCTCGCTGTGGGTTCAACACAGCCGAGCCCTCGGGCAGGATGTGAATGACTTGCCTTCCCAGAATCAACGACTCGTTGAACATGATGGCGTTGGGATTGACATTGTGCTCGTTCACAGCCGTCTCATAGGCTCCCCACACTCCTCGCCATAACACGGCCAATCCTGCGCCCAGCGGTATAGGTATCCTGAACATCAGCATGCCATCCGCGAAAGCATGCGCCAGAAACAGCAAAGTCATGGTCGCTGGACTCCACTCCAGCCAGGGTATCCGCATACTCGGCAGTCCAAACAGAAATACCCCGTCCATTGCGACCCATTTCATAAAAAGCCATAAACTCTGCTCTTCCGACTCCTGCAATGCCATAAAGTCATACATCCGCCATGTCCAGAGCGCCACCCATATGGCGACTGCATACAGTCGCTGTGAGGGAGCGTCGACGATGTGCTCGGGTATCAGAGGCTCGCTAGGCGGACTCGTCGGCTGCCGTTGTGATTTGAGGGTGGGGATCGAGGGTAGCGGTTCTCTCTGCATTGCTGAAGCAGGTGATGCACGTCCGAATTGCGCGGGCCTTTGAGCTCGTTTTGTTGTCAACGGTGTCTCTGGGTATGCGCCTGCGCCCCGCAAACGGGGCGTTCGTGGTGTGTCCATGTGGCTATCGTTGTCTCATCTCATCGCATCGACATCCAGTAGAGAGTGTTGTTTATGTGAGTGACGGGGTTCCCAAAGCGCTGGCGATGCACAAGTGATTCCAGCAATGTGAGACCGTAAGACTCCAGGTGTTCGTGTCGGTCGTAGCGTCGTATCGAGGGTGCGGCAATGTGGGTTGTGTTTATTTGGAGTTAACTTCTGCATATGCGACGCGAATAAAGTGACGCGAAGAAGTTCAGACGCTCGCTGCCCAGGTGATAGTTCTAGCCACCTCGAATCAGCTTAGTGAATGCTCGTGGTCTGAATCGGCGTCACACAGAGCACGAACTCCCAGCCACCGCCGCAGTATCAAACGGACAATGAGCGGCCATAAGAATGATATCAGTCGTCTGTACAATGGACCACGGTCTTCAGCTGCACTTTGACTGTGCAGATATGACCAGCGAATCTGCACTCGTCGATACCGTCAGCTTGTCGCCGCCGTCCCTTCTGCTTCCAACGTGAACGGCCTTGTTTGCAATCACCGGGCGTGAACATCATCCGCACATTACAGCTCGCCGCAGTCACCATCAATATGCCACCAAAACGAGGAACGAAGCGCAAAGCAAATGGCGCAGCCGCTACTTCTGCTACTAATGGCGATCATGGCCTCACGCTACCAGATCGCGAGACATGGCCAGGATGGGTTGAAATGGAAAGCGAGCCAGTATGCTTATCGTCGTCACATCCGATCTTCGCCACTGACTTGAGCGTTGTAGGCATTCTTTAGTGTTATGCTACAGGAAATAGGTGCCCAAGGCGTAAAGGTGCAAGAGCTGTATGGCACAGAGCCTGAGGATCTCTTCTTGCTGCCGTAGGTGCTGCTTTCGCCACAAGCAACGCACGACGAATTAACAATTCGTAGTAAGCCAGTTCACGCCTTGATCTTTCTCTTCCGATACAAGACAGAGGACAGGGACGAAGTTGATACAACAATCAACACCGACCACGTATGGTTCGCCAACCAGATACCGGACTTTGCTTGTGCCTCCGTGGCTCTGCTCAACATCATCAACAACATCCCTGGTCTCGAGATGAGTAAAGAACTCAATGACTTCAAAGACTTCACCAAAGACATGGACCCAATGGCTCGTGGCGATGCCATCGACAACTTTGAATTTGTCCGGCGGATACACAACTCATTCGCCCGGAAGACGGACTTACTCCAGGCCGATATGCACTTCAAGGAGAAGTTCGACAAGTACAAGAAGAGTGTGGCGACCGCGAAGGCTCGGGAGACGAAGCGTGCAAAGCAGGCTGCAAAAGCGCCACCGAACAGCAAAGCAGGGAAAGCAAAGACGACCGCAGCGCGATCATCCAGGAGGGCCAAGACAGCGACTCCAGATCAGTCAGACGATGATTTGAGTGAATCATCCTCCACTCGACGATCACGTCGCTCGACCAGAACATTGCCAGAAGACTCGGACGATGAATTCAGCCCGACTGCGAAGCGCAAAGGCAGGAGCAAACCAGCTGAGAACCAAGATGTTGTCCCAGGGCAGAACGGCGTTGACGAAGCAGACGACGAAGTACAGCCTCGGCGATCCGGCCGCACTCGCAGGCCCCCGAAGAGAGCTGTTGCCGCCGCAAAAGCCGCCAGAGAGACAGACTACGAATCTGAAGAAGGCTACCATTTCATCGCATACATGCCCATTGGTGACCACGTCTGGAAGCTCGACGGTCTCGATGGTCAGCCACATGATCTCGGGACTTTCGGCCTTGGTGGCAACGGAGCAGATGGAGGCACAGGGGACTGGATGCATGTGGCGACGCCAGCTATACAACAACGCATGTCAGACTTCGCAGGCGAAAGCGTCGCTTTCAATCTGATGGCAGTCGTGCGCGATCCAGCCGTGAAAGAGCACAAACAGCTCGTACAGAACGTCAAAGCCATCCAAGCCTATGACACGAAGCTCAACAATGTATTCGAAGAATGGCGGGAAATGGAAGGCGCAGAGACCTTGAAGGACGTCGTAACAGGTATATCACCAGAGTTCCGCATCTCACAGACAGACATCGACCAAGCGGAGTTGCCACCAGAGACCGCAGAGAACATTGCAGGACACGACGACTTCTTGGAGCTCATCCCGCTGCGTGCGAAAGTCATTGCACAGCAGACGATGTTACGTGCGAATCTGCGCGATGCTTCGTGGCAGTCGAAGGACGATCAGGAGAAGGCGCGGCATCGAAGGCATGATTACAACAGCTTCGTGACCGGCTGGCTCGGTGCACTGGCTGAGAAGGAAGTTCTAGCTGATCTGCTGGAGCCGTGAAGAGGGCACGCCACGCTACATGATCCGCCTTTTGCGTGCCGGTGTATCCTTTCAAGAAGTTGCAGGATGCGTTTGCGCAGAGCTTCATCAGCGAGCTTGAGCTTTCGCGGGATCTACCGTATGCACTGCAAGTACAGCCGCATGGCATTCGACATGACATTATCGCAGCCGTACTCTCAACCTCTCTTCCCTGCTTCATCTTCATGCCGACCTCGACCCACGACAAGTATCAGTCTAAGAAGAATGTCATCAAAGCCTCTACCACCATCACCCATCCTCACCACACCACAGCCCGGAACCCCCCCCCTCCCCCGGGGGTTATCCGGTTCCCTCTTCTGCATAGCCTGCAGCCTTGTCCTCAATGGTCTAAGCACATCATTCCGCTTCGGGATCCTGCAACTCGACGACACCGGTGCCCTATCTATTCTCGCGCGAGCAGCGATCAGTTACGTCTGGATCTGGTTCCACAGACGCTTCACGGGTGGGACGGAGGGGGACCCGATGTTAGCTATTCTATTTTCGGCATCTGTTACGTTGGACTTCACGTACTAGGCTGGGATAGTGATGGTGATTGTGGGGTGAAATTCAGTACATGAAGAGGTGGCGAGGAGGGGCAGCGGAGAATGGGGTTCGTGATTCGGAGAGTGTTGGGATAGGTGGAAGTGTGATGATGGGGATGGGTGGTTATGGCGAAAGGGAGGACTTTGGGTCCATAACGCCGCCCCCCCCCCCACCCAAGATGGTTTTGGCTAAGAAGGAAAGGCCTTAGAAGATGAGGAAAGGTCTTGAGATTCTCCCGAACGATTGATTTCAGTTAGCCTACCATACTCCAGCAAGCTCCATATACAGTAGTACCCATTATGTGCCCCATGCTGTCAAAGACCTAAGCTCGCCAGTTCTGATATGTTGGAGGCGTCTGATCATAGCTCGGCGGAGCCTCTTTCTTCTTGCCCTCTGGGGATTGCTCCGTAGGCTTGTTGTTGGCCTGATGACTAGGCGGCGCTGGGTGCGAGTCGTCTTGCTGAGTGTCGCCACCGTCATAGCTAGGCGGCGCTGCCTTGTTGTCGCCCTTGTTCTGCTCTGCGGAGTGTTGAGTTGGCGTATCCTCGGCTTCGCGGCATGATTCACACGCTGGATTCTGATCGCCTGGGACGCCGCCTTTGTTGGAGTCATCCTGCTGTGGAGTCATACCAGCGCCTGATTTGTCCTTATTGGCGGACTCTGGTGAGGTCGGAGTCTGACCTTGGCCTTGACCCTGAGGCGGAGTCTTGGAAGTTTTTCCTGTTGCTCCCGACATGCCTGGCATTTGTGCAGCACCACTCATGGCACCCGTTGTTGGAATTTTCAGTTTGCCGTCCGCGACTTGCTTAGCCAAGTCCTTGAAGATTGCTGCAGCACCGGGTCCAGCGCCAACTTGGTTATCTGGCTGGAGAGATGGTCCGCAAGTGAAAGTCGAGCCTTCGCTTTGCTTGAAAAGGTCCTGGTCATCGAAGTAGTCGACGGAGTAGTCGATGTCGATGCACTTGCCTCCGCCGCTGGCACCAACATGAGCGCAATGTACGTCTGGGCGGACCATGGTCAAGATGATGTGGATCGTGCGGCAGGCAAGGTTATCACCCCAAGCCTCGTCGAAATTACCGAAAGGCTTAGCTCCGAGCTTTTTCGTGCAGTCCTGCACGTCAGTAAATTGCTGGTCCTTGCCTTGGCAACGCTGCTGGACAACGGGGCATAGACCGCCAGCGACGGCATCTTGGACTTGCTTGTTAGTGTAGTCGATGCCGCTGCTTGCTTTGGTCCAGGCTTGGAGATTTGGGATCCACGCCTGGTACTTGTCAACCTCGCCTTTGTCGTTGAAGTGCCAGAAGGCGACCTGGGAGAGAGTTGATGTCGGCGCGCTTTTGTTCAGGTTTCCCAGCGAGTCGACAGAACCGGTGCGGAAGTACACGAGTGAGGATGCTACGTTGGGACACGCCGAGACGAAATCCACCACTTGAGCATCATAGAACGCGGTGCCAGCGGTGTTTGAGAAAGGAGTCGGAGCGAGAGCGAAGAAGTATCTATGAGAACATTTAGCATATTCTCGTGTTCAGGATAGCGGCGAGCGACACTCACTCGATCGAATCCTCAAAGTCCGTGAACTCTCCGACAGGACTGACACGTCCGGTAGCATCGGACGAAAACAGACCAGGCGGCACGGCCTTTCCTCCACCCAAGAGGATGGGAATTTGGTTGGGATAGACAGTCAGGTCATAGATGTCTCGCACCGTCTTCAAGTTCCTCTTATACCAGTCCGGCTGATTATCCGCCGTGATAGCACATTGACCATCCTGCCGCGCAAAAAGTCCATTGGTGTCCTGTACACCCAGCACTCCAGCGGAGGCCAGAGATATGGAGGAGAGGCAAAGAAGGGAGCGGAGGAGAAACATGTCGACACTTGATGAGCAAGAGGATGAGCACGATTGAGAACGATTACATGGACTGTGGAGGGACCAACTTATAACGGATATGGGCTTGACATGGCCTTGGGTACATGGAGCGCAAAGCCTGGACACTAACTTCGTTTCACCCGTGACGTTGATCGAAATGAGGTTGACAGCTTCGTAGGCAGAAGCGGATCGAAGTTTCAGTTGTTGCCGCTGGCTAGGTCTGCATCGTGGTCGCCAAATTTAGGGATGATGGCAGGCATATCTCTCCTTGCTCGAACTGAACTGTTGGTCAGGATCATGCCAGGTTGTTGTGGGTGACAGCTATTCCGTAGTATCCATGGGCATGGGCTGCAGCTGTCATTGGCGACTATGGCCTTTCGAATGTCATAAGTAACGAAGACAGTTTCGCATGGGACTTAGAGGCTCCCATTGAAGCGTCGCTTCGCGTCTGCGCGGTTTTGCGCTGCCACTTCGCGTTGGATCTTCTTTGCGAGTTCGTCTTGTGCAGTAAAGTTGTTAGAATAGAGTTAGAGTTTATGTATGTACCTTAATATTCCTAACGAAGATCAAATGTCGAGATGCAAGGGTGCACCAAGTTCTGCAACGCGGAGCGTTTGACTGCCAAGTATGAAGCAGGAAGTTTTACAGCAGATCAATTGCCTCATTTTGTCGAAGAAAATGCAGCGATTTTCTATTTTGAACGTATATGATAGCTCTCATGGGTTTGCCAGAGGAAAGACAGCGAGATTGAAGCACGTTGTCTCGGAAGCTGAGGAATTGCCGGAACCAACCAGGATCCCAGACCAGCGGAGCGCATGGAACTCGCGGGCGCCCATGCATCGGAAGCGTGACCAAAGAACGAATGCGGTGACTATCGATGGTTGTCCAGTCGCCAGAGGCGGAAGACAACTCGATCCTACGAGGCTGCTGACATGAAAAATTGACAATACAGTCATATCGGCAGTGATGGTGTTCCGAACGGGCAGAACAGCAGCGGCTACCGCTTCTGTTCAGTATTAAACTCGCCAGCATCAATGTCAAGCATCTCGTCGTCGTTATCGAACGTATCATGGTTGTCATAAGCAGCGATGGCGGGCAATCGTCGCGGAGTGTTGGCCTTTTCTGGAATGCCCCCACACAGCGACGTTCGTCCGAAGTCATGACTGCCTTTTTCCTCGTCGTCTTGGTGCCCACTTAACATGACGATTCCGTTCTGGCCGACTTTGTTCGAGGCATCATCACCAGGTTTGTTGAAGAGAGCGGACCATCGAGACATTTTGATTCGAGTGGCGTCTTCCTGTGGCTTTTCTGTTCTGGCGGCTTCGTGCAGCTTCGACCCTGGGTGTATCTTCCTCATAACGAAGTGCATTCTGCAGCCATCGTCTTGGCACTGATATTTGTGAGAAACAATACTTGATCGGAATACCTGGGCGGGAAGAGTATAATCCCGCTCTTTATTGCAGATGTCCCGTAGCAGGCATTTGGGACAGAGCCCATGAAGCCGATCGGGTGCCACGTCTACTGCTTCGAAGTCGGTTGCTTGATCGGACATATTCTGACCTGAGGGTGCATCGCAGAACCGGACGTGGCTCAACTGTGAGTGTACAAAGTCTTTGAATGCTGGATGGGCAGAATGGCCGCAGAGAGAGTAGCGATAATGCCGGGCTTGGGTCATTGTCGAAACTGAGCGCCTGGCCGAAGGTTGAATGTGCCTTTGTGTGTGTTAATTGGGGAAGCCATTGCTGCAGAGCAGGGACCGCTGTTGACATCGCTAGTGGTGAAGCCAGCGATTCGTGAACAATGCGTTCCCGAATGTCATCCAATTGTCTATTGACCGGTCCCTGTCGTGCACGTTGAGTCCGCCGTGAGTGGCATCGTCCCTGACGTGTTTGTGTCATCGCTCGTGAATGGAGTAAAAGTCAAGTCGATTAGATGAACTGCAAGAAGTCAGTCGTGCCGGCAAGCTGATGATATAACGGCAAAGGTCGACCCTGGCTGGATGAGAGGCGATATGAGCACTTTTCTATGCCCGGAAAAACTCCACTGCCGACGATGCCTGTCACTTCGCAATGCGCGTGGCTGCTGATGCACTTGACAGGTGCATTTCATGATTTCATCTTATATCACGAGTGTCAGCCAAGGTCGAGAGCATGGACGATATGTGTTAACGACTGAAGGCAGCCACAAACACAACCAGACAGACAAATTCCAGACTGTGCAACATATGAATACGCCCATAATGGTTACGATTGCATGCATACAGAGAGTGGTTTCCACCCATCCTGACTACATCTAGAGGACATCAGCACAATGCTCTCTTCTTTTGGAGGATACCTTGCAAGTTTCTGAAAAAAAAGACCCCACACCCAGACACCCTAGTCAAAGCTCAAACAAGCAGTGGTAAGTCGTCATTATCAAGCACCGAGCCTTCCACAATTACACTCCATGCTATGGTCGAAGGCATTAGCTCAGTCACTACCGCGTATCGCGACACGATTCTCCACCCTCGCTGTGGGGCGAATGGAAGCGCTTTGGACAAACAATGCTTGACTTTTGAGTGCACGAAAACCGGAGGATTTGCTGAACGACCAACTGTGAATGTCTGCTGCTTCAGTACGGCGACTAGTCGCAGCCTCGACGATGTCGTTGAGATCCCAGCAGATCTCAGAGTCGAGGAGTCATACTCGATCACTCATGGTCTCTCGGCACAGTGTCTTCGGCTAGAGCCTGAACACCTCCAGCATGTGTCCGGTGGTGCTGCTAAACTTCTCGGTGTCGATACGGGATAGCCAAATTCAGAGCCTCAAACGACGCTGTTCAGGCTGCATCTAGATGGTTCGAAGGCTGACCACACATCTGAGATCAGTCTGAAGGTCGACATGAGTCGAGTCTGGTAGTGGCGTCGTGGGAAGAAGAGTGCTGTTTCACCGAGTGGGCCTCACGTAATCGGTTCAATGTCCCGAGATGGTCTAGAAATGCAGATGGTGCTGGCCAGCACAGCTCGCTTCAACGTGGTAGAGTGTTCTGCGACCTCACGATCTCGCCAAGATCACTGAGCTGCGTGGAATCAATCTGCGGGCATATAATGTGCGTGTTGAAGGCAAGCGAATAATCCTTCGTATGTAAAATATCTTGGCGGAGACAACTGTGGACGATAAAGAGTCTGGGTCTCATTGGGTCTCTGCACAACTTCGCCTGCCTCCTTTGGCAAGGTTGCCCGTGGATGAGTATCTAGATGACATCTGCGACCGGAGGTTAGTGAATCGTGAGAACCAGCAATGTCAGTAAGAAGTCGCGAGCAGACGCGCCTTGCTCTGTGCGAAACGCCGCGCAGCGACTCCTGTAAGAGTATTTCTTCTTTCTCTTCCTCACCAGGACCTTGAGAAACATCATCCAAAACAACCTCCATCACTGATCTCAGCCATTCGAGTCCGAATATATGGAGTCAAGAGAACGCCAATGTCAGGCAGAAGCTACCAAGTCCAGGCAGTTCTAGGCCAGAAGGTCGTAATGCCTTTCGTCCGGACAAAAGGCATTTGTCGTTCGCACTTGCACATGTCAAGTGAGCATTGCTCATGACAGGGTCCTTTAGGCAGCCTGATGGTGCGCATGTTCCATGCCCACAAGATCATATGAGAGAGCTGCCACCGCCCGAGACCGAGAACGACAGCACGAAGTCGAAAACAAAGCCAAGAGCTGTCAAGAATGACGTCTCAAACAGCCGAGGCAAAGGAGAATTCCTTGTGCTCTGACTGGCTCGAACGAACATACACTTCACCTCCTTGCCTCTTTTGGCCTCAAACCGTTCGTGGGGTCTCGATCTTGGACCATACTCGTCCACATACGCCATGACTTCTTGGAGTATATTGAGCAGCCGAAGGCATCAGGATACTGTCGTTGTATTTGGGGCCGGCTTGAGTGCACGTCTTTTGCTACTGCATCGTAGACATTGATCGACGAGCGGCTACAACATGGCGTCCAACGTACCTCGATCAGTGTTGTTCTTACTTGGTACAGCCACAGAATCTCTGGTCATTACCTCTGTTGTCCCTCACGAGTACCTGCCTACGCCTCCACTATCGCGAGTCTTCATACGACTTGCTATACTACAACTTGTACTCTATGCAGTCTACAACTTCTTCATCTACCCATTCCTGCTCAGTCCCCTCCGAAGCATACCAGGTCCAGGTGTAAGTCGGCAGTCATGAGCTGGAACAACTCGTGCTAACAAAGTGACAGGGCGGCAAGTTCCTCATTGGCAATGGTTTGGCCACCTTCGAACGTCCTGCTGGACAGTCCTTCCTCAAGTGGATGAAGGAGATTCCTAACGATGGGCTCCTACACTTCCGCGGTTTCTTTAACATGGACCGTCTGCTCGTGACAGACCCCAAAGCAATCGGCGAGATCTTGGTCACCAGGACCTATGACTTTGAGAAACCCGCTCCTCTTAGGAACTTCCTGCGATACATCCTCGGAGACGGGTTGATCATTGTCGAAGGCGATGTGCACAAGTTCCAGCGCAAGAACATTATGCCCGTGTTCACTTTCCGTGCCATCAAGGAGCTCTACCCGATCTTCTGGAGCAAGTCGTGCCAGCTCACTCAGGGTGTCGCGCAGCAGATTGCAGAGAAGGCAGGTGGCGATAGTAGTGACGCCACAGCGGTCGTAGAGGTGAACCACTGGGCCAACCAGGTTACTATGGACATCATTGGACTCGCCGCCATGGGGCGCGATTTCAACTCTTTGAAGAATGGCGAGGACCCGCTCATCGTGAACTACGAAGAGCTACTTGAGCCCACCAAGGAGAAGCAAGTCTACTTCCTCATGAACATTCTCTTTGGTCCCAATCTGATTTCCAAGCTTCCCTGGAAGATCAACGAGCGCAGCGCGATCGTTCAGAAAAACATTACCGCCATCAGCCTCCAACTCGTAAAAGACAAAAAGGAAATAGTTAAGACCGAGCCTAAAGGCCACAAAGACATCCTCTCCTTGCTCATCCAATCCAACAACTTCTCCGACCACCAACTCGTCGACCAGATGCTCACATTCCTTGCGGCCGGCCACGAAACCACATCCTCAGCATTCACCTGGGTGACCTTCCTCCTAGCCAAACACCCCGAAATCCAATCCGCTCTCCGCCAGGAAATCCGCGAGAACCTCCCATCTCCTGGCTCTTCCGTTGGCGACATCGACATCTCCACCATCCTCGAGACCATGCCCCTCCTCAACGGCGTCTGCCAAGAGACCATCCGCATGTATCCCACAGTCCCCGTAACGGTCCGCGACTGCGTCAAAACCACTCAACTCGCCGGCCAACACATCCCGAAAGGCACACAAGTCATTCTCTCACCCTGGGCGACAAATCGCAACCCTGCACTCTGGGGTCCTGACGCTGACAAATTCGTCCCTGAACGCTGGATTGAGACTGATGAGAAGACTGGCCACCGAAGACCTAACAAGAACGGTGGTGCGCCGAGCAACTATGCTATCTTGACCTTCTTGCATGGGCCGAGGAGTTGTATCGGGCAGGGTTTTGCGCAGGCTGAGTTGAGGTGTCTTGTGGCGGCTTGGACCGGGATGTTCAGTATGGAAATGGCGGATCCAAATGAGATTGTGATTCCGCATGGGGTGGTTACGACGAAACCGAAGAATGGTATGCATTTGAGGCTGAGGAAGTTGGAGGGCTGGTGATGTGATGAGGATGCTGATGTGTTTTGATCGCGGATTCACGCTGGATGGGAGGACTTTTGATCAGAATCGACAGCCTGGCGGAGCACAGCACGGCGTATTCTATGTACCTTGCTTGAAAATGTTTGCCTTCCGTTCAAACAGAGTTTTCCTCTACGTACCCAAGTCTTCCTTATATGTTTCGCTACCTCAGCTTTGAACCCCAGACCGTGCTGAACGCCACTCTATCAGCTTGTCATGACTATTCTGTCTCTCATCATAGCTATGGCAGAAGTTCAACTTAGCAAAGAGAGCGCCTGCTGGAGGAAGTCAGCGTACATTTACAAAGTTGCATGTTATTTTGGCACTTACGCAGTGGTCGACCCTTGTTCTCAGCGCAATTATAACCCCTCGACTGTTCCTGTACATATTCGACTCGAGCCTTTCTGGCAGTGTTGTATAGCTCCAACAGGCTCGGGTCTTCTCTGTCGTTATTGCTGATCGCGGGAGATATGTTTCCAGTAAGCTTTAAAAGGAGCTTGGTATGGACCGTACATAGAAGAATAGGATGCGCAGCACCTCCTATCAACGCGACTCTTCCATTGTTCATGCTTCGTAGCGTGGCCATATCGACTACTTGCCATACTTTCACATCGTTGTCCGCCAAAGATGTGAATCTACGTGCGACTGAGGCAAACTTGCTAAAGCCTTTGAGGAGTCTAGACTTGTTGCCCTGCCGTTCCCAATCGGTCACCCGTAAGTCAGCACCAGGAACCAGAATCATCTCTCACTCTCACCATCGCCTGCCGCCGCCAGTTCATCACCAGAAAGAAACGTCACGAACATCGCATTGTCCCTACACGGGTACGTAACAAATTTCCCCTCCGGCCCAACGACATCACGAATATACTCCTCCTCGCTCGTGAAAAATCTCGAATCCGGATTCGCCTCCAGCATTTCCCTCTCCACAAGCCATCGATAAAATTTCCTTTCCGAAGGCCCCAACATCGCCCCCAGCGACATAGCCCTCCGCAATACACTCGAATTGCCATAGTGATCAGAACATCCCCCTCAGTCCCACTCCCATCCTCAACCTCTATCCTCCACATCTCAGCGTCATCGGTGTGGAGATGCGACTTTTCGAGAATCGTGACGTTATGGCCGGTGCGCAGCGGTGAGAGAGCACAGGCTAGACCTGCATATGCCTGCACCGACGACGATGCAGTTGAGAGGTTCGACTTGAGGAACATGGCCATAAAGGTTGCAGGATCTAGGGGAAAGTGTAGGTATGGCGAGCATGTTGGAGCGACACATGATTCAATGATGTAGGGATTTGCTGTTGTGTAAAGCTTCCTCATCACCATGGATGCGTGCATTTGTAGAAAGAAGATGAATCTGCATGTGGTTGGGTTGAGCGAGGTGCGAATGCATGGGATCCTGCGCATACACGTGGGCACTACAGAAGAAGGCGCATGCTTCGAGCTGAAGTGGGCTGCATGTGCTGTGGATGTTGTGGTCAGCATGCGAATCACGGCTGGAGTACATATATTTGCGAGAGAGTGAGAGAGCTTGATGCCTTTGAGGGGTGATGTAGTGTGGCCGCTGGAAGCGACCACAATCGGTTCGGAAGCAGCGACAATGCGCCCGCGAAGTTCAGAGAGGCAGCGATAACCATAATGCGACACCCACACAGAGTCCAAGAAAGGGGAAAACAAGCCCACCTCCACCTCCACGAGCAAAAAATACGGGGAGTGTCTTGTGCGACACTGGGCGGTATCAGGATATCCCCCTTGTCCTCCCCGAACATCCAGTAGGCGCCTACCCAGACAGGCCACAATCTGGGTGTACCTTCCTTGTCTTGCGCTTCCCTTGAGATCAGGGCTACTCAGGCAGACTCCAACAACCTTATAAGGCTGAGCAGCCATGTGCGTCTTTACTCACACTCTCGCCTCAATCACAACATACTCCTGTAATTTCTCGGCAGTATGTGCGTTCGCGGGGCGGGCGAGCCAAATCTCACTTGGCTCCAGGGAGTGCATCAGTTGCCAAGCCGATATTCTCAATCAGGTGCAGCATGCATTGTACTCATACTTTCTCAACGCACCTGTTGAGACTGACCATATGGCCAGAAGACCCCGTTACATGTGACTGCTTTTTTGCGATATGTATACCTAAATACGTCCTCGTGGAGCTATACGTGACGCTGTATGGTATCGCGTGGTCGGCTGTTTGGGCAAGGTCGATATGCGAAGCTCCGGAGTGGTCGGTCGAGCTGTGGGGCCCGGGCTGGCCGAAAGGCTGTCGAGGTGTCGGTATCGCAATCTACGATATGAGTCAAGCAGAGAGCTGCGTTAGCTGAGAGCTTCTGTGTTCATTTCCTGCTATCGTCGTTCGGGCTCGATGTCGGATGGCTGCTGGGTTCGAGTTGAAGATGATGGTTGCCGCAGTATGCATTGTCGAAGGTTCGTTCATCCTGCTGGCGGAAACCCACCGCGTGCCATCTTTCTCGCTCGCTGGTCTCGCCGGTTATGATTAGCCCGGCTGCTCTTATTCGCTTCTTTTCGTCTTTGCGCCTGTAGCGTACTTGCTTCACCTGAGGGACCGGCGACACTGCCACCTCGTCCACGTCCTCTGCCGCCACGACCTCTACCTCGGCCACGGAAGCCACCTCTTCCAGCAGGCGCATCAGAGTCTTCGGTCTCAGTATTGCCCGGACTCTCGCGGTAAGATGTGCTCGCAAGTTCTGTCTGCCTTCCGTCGAAGCCTCCTGCTTGAGCTTCAAGTCGCTTGGCTCTCTTGGGGTCGCGCTGCAGCATGATGGCCCATCCTTCTATTGCCTCATCGGTCATACCCGTCTCCGACTTCAGCACTTGTCGAGCTTGACCCTTTCGGATGTCGAATGTGCGACCGAACAGCTCTGGCGTTGACTTGTAGACGTTGAAAAGCGCCATATCGTTCTCCTCGTGAGTAACACCTGCCGCTGGTCCAGGCTCGCCATCTGCATGAGATGTGTCAACGGTGCCGCCGACATCTTCAACATCGTACGTGTCGTCTCGCTCGTCGTCATCGGAGTCGAAAGCCGCAAGAGCAGACAAGATGGCAGCTTTGTTCGGTTGATCTTCTTCTGCGGTGCTCATCCTCTGTTTCCCAATCCTGAGTCGCTTGGTGTCAAAGTCTAACCGGTCGAGTTCATCATCATCGAACACATTTCTTCGCTCAGGGAGGAAGTGCTCTTTGGGTGGTGGTGTCGATCTTGGTGCCAGATGATCGACCTTCGACTGTAGGTCAGTATCATAGATTGGTGCTTGCTCTGTCCTGTCGAGGCCTGATAGGTGGCCGGGTAACGTCTCGTCTAGCAGATGTGCAGTGACCTGCTCAACGCTGTCGTCGTATTCATCGAGGAGCTTGAGTACGAAGCCGGAGCCGAGGTCGGGGAAAAGGTCTTGAATCTGTGTGACGAGGCTCATGCGATGCATGTGAGATTCTGCATCTGGACTCGTTTGCTTGGCCTTACCCTTGTTCGGCTTCTTCCGTACATGCTTCTTGGGCCTTGCTATACCTGGAGCACGATACGTCTCAAGCGTGTCCAAGAGCTTCGATAGACGCTCGGGTGCTTTGCCGTTGATCGATTGGCGCAGTCTTGCGACCAGTGCAGTGTTGGTGACAACATCTGCCAGAAGTGAAGTCTGAGGTGTAGATTTGTCTGCTGCAGATCGTAAGGTGAACAGGTGGTCGGACAGAACGGACGCTGTTGGAATCTCAGTCCGAATAAGAGAAAGAAGTCCAAGATAAGAGACTGTCGATATAGCTTTCTTCTGCGAGATGTCAAGAGTCCGAGCATATGCTGCTATGAGAGAGTCCAGGAAATCAGAGCCGGTCATGAAGAATGCCCCAATGTCAACCGAGGCATGCAAGACAGGAGCCAGTCGTAACAGATATTCCATTGCACCGGTTAGGTCCTTTGCTTCTAGTAGCTTGATCAAGGAATCCTTCGCCTTCTGCAAAACAGGGGTGAGAGCCTGGGACTTTGCCTTCCACAAAGCATTGAGTTGCTGACGTAATGACGAGCTTTTGAGGTGAGCATGGCAAAGGTCGGCTATGAAGTCCCAGCTCAGCAGTATGCTGGAAGGTGCCGAAGGCGCTGTCAGAGCACGAAATGCCAACCTGAAGGCGAGCTTCCGCAGCTGAACGGCTTTTGAGCTGCTGAAAGTGGTGTCTCCTGGTTGGAGGCGTGCAGACTCATGGTAGAAAGACGCGAGGAAGCCAGGCAGGTTGCCTTTGTCACTGGCTACAATGTTGAAGTCTGAGGCTGGTAGCCGTAGGGTCAGCTCAGACAAGGTCAACCACGCCTCCAAACACGCTTCCCATTCTTCTGGTCCCAAGCTGAGGCGGATGTTGGCTGGTGGCAAAGGTGCCAATGGTGGAAGGCTCATGATAAGGACAGTATCTTGAGGTGCCTTTGAGATCGATGCTGCTCTCAAGTGAAGGAGAGGGTGAAGTGCTTGGCGGTGGTTATGATGAGTACTGTAGACATGGCGGAGCGTTTTGATCATCGTCGCTTCCACATTCGGTTAGCGCCCGCACGGATAGAGCCGATCTGCCAAGATTTCCCCACGAGAACATCTTCAATTGGGAGGCAGGCGCGACCAGAAGAACTTCTCTTCTGCATCGATCTCACGTTACCGAGTCAAACAGACCGAGGTGAGTGGCGCGATAGCAGTCCACTAACCGCGAGATACCCATACTAACACCACCACAGTCGGATCGACACTTCCACAACCTCCCGAACAACCCCCATCCACCATGTCTTTCCAGGACCCCAAGAAGACTTCGCAGCTCGATGCGCCCAAGATCCACAAGATCCGCATCACGCTCACCTCGCGCAAGGTCGCCTCCCTCGAGAAGGTCTGCGACGAGCTCATCCAGCGTGCCAAGAGCAAGGAGCTGCGCGTCAAGGGCCCAGTCCGTCTCCCAACCAAGAACCTCAAGATCTCCACCCGTAAGACTCCTTGCGGTGAGGGTTCCAAGACCTGGGACACGTACGAGATGAGGTGAGTCAGAAATTCAATGCTATGGATGAGAGAATCTCGGCAAGAGACTGACAGGAGGATAGAATCCACAAGCGTCTGATCGACTTGAACGCCCCAACCGAGGTTGTCAAGCAGATCATCATCAACATCGAGGCTGGTGTCGAGGTGGAGGTGACCATTGCCGCATAAGCTGGTGGTATCCAGGGTGGCTTTCGTGGCTTAAGAAGGCGAGAATCGGGGACACGACAAGAGATGGCAAGCAGTTAGCGTACCACGAATCAAGACGCAACGCTTCCCGCCATGAAAATGCTCATCTTCCCATATCATTATTCGCACCACCGACGTTCTGGCTGCCTGCAGCAAAAAGACAACTCGCTAACCGTGATCCTGCATATTCCGCGTCCAATCAAAAGGTCGGGCGCTTGGCTTGCATGTCTCGTGGCGGCGCTAACGTGTTCAGACCTCGAACATTGCATCCGACGTCCATGCTGCCTCAATCTCGAAATGACACTACCTGCTTTCCAGTACGAGAAACTTCGGGATCCAGCCACCGATATTCGTCTCCTGAGTCTGCTGGAGCGAGATAAATCCGCAGTCTGTCCCGACCACATCCGTTGCGAGCTCACAACATGGGATATCAAGCATGCGCCAGATTATACCGCTGTCTCGTACACCTGGGGCGCCCCGGACCACGAATCCACGATCATTCTTAACGGAAAGACATTCGCAGTGCGCCCAAACTGCTTGTACTTGCTTCAACAGGCGCGAGAACACAGCATGACTGGCTACTTCTGGATCGATGCCATCTGCATCAATCAGCTTGACGACCAGGAAAAGTCTGTCCAGGTAGCGATGATGGGGGACATTTATCGACGGGCCGGGTGCACTAATGTATGCATTGGCCTGCATGGTGATGATAGTGAATACCTCTTCAAGGCTATTGAAGAGCATATGAGATGGGCGACTCGCGTTGTCGGGGATGCTTATACTTCTGGCAGATTGCAAGCAGGCAGTCTTCGGCTTAAAGACCGTGAAAAGTTGTCAATCGAACAGATCATCAGCCAGCTATCACTACCGGGACCCAACTTGCAGAAACTGATCATGTGGCCTCGATGGGTCAGCTACGAGACGCAGCTTCCAGCCGCCTTCTCCGACCACTCAATTGAGCAGATCAAGCGTCTTTGGGAAGCGATATATGCATTCTTCAAACGACCATACTTTGAACGCCTATGGATCATTCAAGAACTCGTACTCAGCCGTACAGCCGTGGTGCTCTGCGGTAACAGCAGTATTGCTTTCGATGCCATCAAGGAGTTTGAGAGCAACCTCTACCGCTACTGCGAAGACAACAAACTCTGGGCTCAGGAACATATCCCGTACCATCGGCATGAAACCTCGGAGACTATCTCCGACTTTGTCAGAAAGTACAGAGACATGGATGAAGTTGGCTTCGACTTGGGCGAACTGACTGATCGAACCTCAGACTTCAAGTGTTTTGACCCGAGGGACAGGGTCTTTGGGATCTTCAGTCTGGTGGATGGGCGTGCATCGAAGTCCATGCGCCCTGACTATACCAAGTCCAAGCTTGAAGTCGCTTTGCAGACCATCGAACATATCTGCGGAATCGCTGAAGGCGACACAGAGCCGGGAGGCGATGTAGATGACGATCCGTGGCCGAAATGGCCAATAGTCTCCGCGACAAAGATCGCAATGGCATTGGGCTTGACTTCCTGCGATGTAGACATAGACACTCTGCTGCAGCAAAGGCGCCGCCACAATGACCCTTCGCGTACTACAAGTCCCACCGGCAGGTTTAACCCGTCAGATCGAAAGATTGAAGTCTTAGTCGACTACTGCTCCCATCTCTACCTCGATGACACAAGCGGCAAGCTCACATCCTGCTTAAGAAGACGAGACAACCGCCATCTAGCCCTCAACGAGCGACAGATAGAACTAATCCAAGCACGCGACCAAGCTCGCGATTCTCCGTCCAAGAACGCTGCATTCCAAACCCTCACGACGAGCGGTGGTCAGCTCTGTGCGACGATCCCCAGCAATGCACAACCAGGAGATCTCATCCTCTCCTTCCAACAGACTAACGCCTTCAACGTCGGTCTTCTCGTCCGAAACACCGCTATCGAAGATGACATGAGACGACTCCAAATTCTTGGTCAAGTCATCTTCGAAGACGAGACGGAACTTTGTCCCGGGGGTCTGGCGTGTGTCTGCCAGCTGTCGGAGGAGGCGCATACTATTGCAGAAGAGGACGTCAGGGTCTTATTCGATCCTCTGGATCTGTTGCTGTTTGTGTGTCAGACCTTGAGGGTAGATACTGGGACTTCGTTCGATGAGTATGAGCAGTTTCAGAATTGGAATGCGATGTCGGATATGCCGCTTTCGGAGCGTGATCAGAGCGATGAGGAGGTTTATGAAGATCTTGGGGATGGGGTGTTGAGGTTGGGAACGTCTGTGACTGCACCGGGAAATGTTTGGTCGTCTTACACGGAGCGTGGTGGTTAAGCACCAGGGATGGGATTGCACGGGTAAAGGGTACCAAAGGGAGGAGACGTTGCTTGAAAGAGTCACAGCATCATTCTATCGTTCTTTCTGGGATATCATAGCTGAACTTCAGCCATTTGCACTTTCCCCTTCTCCATCCACAAACCACTCCTCAAGCCCCTGGCCTATTCTTCGCCACGGGCTTAATCCAACACACCGAAAGATTGATCGCAATAATAATCACGCCAATAATCCAGATGCTCTTCGCATAGTTCTTCCCCTCATACCTGAAAATGATCGCGAAAATGATACCACCGAGGTTACCACACGCACCCGTGAAGCCCGACACCACACCGTTTGCATAGGGATGCACATGCGGTACGAGGGAGAAGTTCAGACCATTGGCACCTTCCAGGAAGAACGCGAAGCCGATCCCAACGAGGCATACGAGAGTCGCCAGGTCGGTAGGATTCTTTAGGCCGATAGCGAGGAGGAAAGCGCCGGCGATGATGTTGTAGCTGTGCATGATAATCTTCTTACTCCAGACGTTCTGGCCGCTGGTTTTGTATGCGAAGTCCGAGACTACACCTCCCAAGGGTCGGAATAAAGCGTTCATGAGTCCGAACATTGCTGCCCAGTTGGAAGATTGCTGGAAGCTGAGGTTTTGAGACTTGAATTGGACGCCGTAGTATGTGCCGAGGATAGAGTTTATGGCGAGTTCCGCGCCGAATGAACAGAAATAACAAGCCCCTACGACGATGGTTTGAGGTGAGATGGCGATGAGAGCCATGGTTTTGAAGGAGGGCTTTTGGATGATTTCGAGTCTGGCGTAATCAATGAGCTGGCTTTCGCCGGTTTGGGATTCGGAGTCTTTCGCGGTGGAGTTGTGGCGGTGCTTCTCGTCCTTCTCATCGGCAACGAGGCCATTCTGGGGCGTGGATGTGCCGGAAGCCTGGTGAGAGAAGTTGCCGCCGTGGGGGAGATCGACGACGGTGCCGTTTTGTTGTTGATCGATGTTCTGCGCCGCTGCTGTCTGACGCTCAGACCATTTGCCCGTAGGCGTGTCCTGGCAGAGGAATAGGAGAGCCAGGGCTACGGAAACGATGAGAATACCGGGGACGATGAATGCGACGCGCCATGCTGTGTGTGGTGTAAGGCCATCGCTGATGAGGCTCTCGTACACGGCTGGCATGACAAAATATGTGATGCCTCCACCAGCATTGCCCAACCCTGCCGTCAGGGAGTTGGCTGTCCCAACAATGTTCTTATCGTAGAATCCGGTCGTCCATACTTGGCATGGCACGAAGCTGCCACCAAGGATACCGATGAAAAATCGGAGTGCGTAGAGTTGGCGTACATTGTATGCTGTACCAGAGAGAAACGTCGGGATTGCACCAATGAGCAGACATCCTGCAAATGTCTTTCGTGGGCCAAAGCGATCACAAGATGGACCGGCCACCAAGCGAACGAGTAGTGTTGCGACCAGTGCAATGATGTTGGAGTTGCTGACTTGGATCTGGGTGAGGCCTAGGTCCTTGGCAATGATATCGTGGAGCAATGGTGGAAACGCGTACCTTGACAGTTGTCAGGACTTAGCCCCGGGGAATGGGGTGCATAATCCCACGCTAATGGTGTGACAATGCATCTCCGTAGCAATGAAGCACTTACCACGACCAGAAGGCTAGCAGAAATCCGAACCAGGAGAAGAAGAACACTCTGCCATATTTGTTGGTCGGGTTGAAGACCGGTATTGTTCGGGCTTTGTGGTTGATTGGATTGACCTCTGGCTGCTGCCAGAGGGGTGAGATCGCGAATGCCATGATATGAAGCCTTTGGCCGATGCTCTTCAAACAGGCGAGGGGTTAGGGCAACGACGGGCAGTCCGTTGGTGTAGACGTTGTCCAGTCGTCAAAAGCGTTAGTGCTGGATGGCAGGTTTAGAGCCATCCAAGATGCACGCTGTGTCCTTCTATACTGCATAGCCTCAATTGGATGTAGCACTACGTATTGTGCTTCTCCGGAGAGTAAGGAACTTCCAAACACCTCACTGAACGCCCTTACAAAAGCAATTCCGCGGATCGGGTGCTGACATGGGTCCTTCGCGAGATGCTCCAATGTTCTGAGTTCGTTGACACGTACGGCTGCGCGTGGCTAGCCAATGCTTGGTGCCGATAAGATCAACGCAGGAGCTGAGCCGATCTCTGTTGCGCCTCTATCTCTAGGTCTTGTGGCATCGAGGCATTCGTTCTCCTGCGAGGCGTTCATAGACCACGTCTAGATCTATTCACCTCCTCAAATCCAGATCATTCCGTCTGTAGGTGTGTCATCACAGCAGGTACTGCGTATGATGCTCGTCGAGCCGTTCTAACGTGGTTTCCGGGACCTGAGAGTTGAGATTAGGCTAGGCTGCATTCACGATGACGGAGATCACTGGCCAGCGTATCCGAGCATCGTGCTGACAACGTGGACAACGAATCCGGGCAGCGATACCAGACAGGCCTCTCTCAATTCAACGCCTACGGTGATAACCATGGGGACCCCATTGGCAGAGCTTCCTGACGGCAGAACGTCATCCAGGAGTGTGGGAGGTCTGCCGGGTGTGTGAAGTGCGTGCTTATCACTTATCTCTTGCCATTTCCCGATTCGGCAGTCCTACAGGATTAGCCGTGCTTCTGCGTTGATAAGGCCCTGGTCTCGATGGCAGAACATCACTGTGTTGAAGAAGGCAACAGCATGTTCAGATACATGTGAGAATGTCTTTTTCCGCGGCGTTCTTGTTTCCACGTTTGACTGATAATGAAGGAGCGGCTGTGTAAGTATCGGCTGGGTCGGCTCTGCAGGAACACTTCCTGACGCGAGGCTCCTCGATCTGCGCAGCGTATATTCCACAGCGGCTTGATCGACACTTTCGAACGGTCCTGGTACCTCGTTCTTTTGGTCAAGTATCATTTTCGTGGATGCAGATTGCAGGTGCTGTTGAGTTGGCATGTAAGCAATCGATCCGCCAATATGGCCTGTGGGAGCCCCAATTGGTTTGCCTGGCACCTTTCAGGCTTGCCTCACCAATGCGGACGTTGCATGATGACTTTCGAGTGTATGAAGTCAGTACAGGCCTGCCGTACCGCCAATTGAACATTCAAGCTGTGCCATCAAGTCTAGACAGAACGCCTTTCCAGACACAACATGATGCCTGGACGCAACATGAGAATACATCGAGTCTGCAATACCCTTCCAGGACCCTATGCTACGGTGTTAGACGAGGCTGTCGTATAGTCGATGATGCCCCCAAGGATCCATCGGGCAGATTTGAGCGCTACTCTACTGGACTGGGTGCCTGCAGCGTTTAATCGTCTTCCAGAACTCAGCGACGAAGTGGCAGTCACGAACCCGTATTATCTTACACATCGTCGTTCGAAAGCCAAGAGTGCATTTGTGGTACAAGAGATACCGCGGTTGTGTGAATGACGCTGATAATCCAGAACAGCGCCAGGCTCGAGACCGCAGCGAGCCACCTTGCACCCGGCACACTCTTCATTCATGCTCACAAAGACCCATAGCCTGGCCGCAAACTACTGCTTGTCACCATGCAGGTGTTGTACCGAACAATGGGTGCGAAAGTCTTCGTTCTTCGGGTGAGGCTCAAGCAGTTAATGTCACACCTCGCGACGCGTCTGACTGAATCCAGCCTCGAAGGTGTCCATGCCAACTTCTACTCGCAGGAACGCATCTGGCAGAGCGCATTTGGATTGTATCAGACTCGGCCAATCAATGATCAAGCTCATGTCTCGAATTGATCTTCGGCAGACAGCGACTTGGAGTGCACGGCTCCAGGATGCTCAACGCAGTGCCATTAGGAGAGAATTGGCGACGGGACGGTCGAGTGTAGGATATCGTATTCGGCCATAACAGTCGGAGGGCCTGGCTTGTCATGTCAGTCCAGAGCATAGTGACATGCTACTGCTCCATTTCGATGGCGAGGTCGAAGCCGCAAAGATTGCGCGCGCCCACTGGACGCGGTAAGAGAGCCATGCCCAATCTACCACATGGCAGCACATATGTAGAGTGTCGATCGATCGCAGTGCGTTTTGCGACATCATCTGGGCGGGACCAACTCGGGCCGCTTTGCAGATCTCCTCGGTCTCTCGCTTGCCGAAGACCCAACATCATCGTCAGACTTAGCATGCTGACACCAGTTCCGAGCATGACGAGCATACATATGATGATCTTGAAGAATTCCAAGACTTGATCCAAAAAAACCGCCTCGCATCATACTGCTCTTCCACTATTAGCATGGCCTGGGCAGTTTTGAAACATCCGCTCCATGGCAGATCAGCTCGCCAGTGACCAGCTCATCCGCTTCGACCAGCAGCCCCCGGTACGCCCTCCAGAAATCAACCTCTCCTACGCCCATAGCCTCCATTATCGTTTGTGCATCTCGTGGCTCCGAGACTAGGTGCGAAGCCATGTATATACTCGCAGCGACCAACACAAGTCGTGGCTTGCCGACCTTAGTTTCGCCAATGGCCTTCGCGGCCAGGCCAACCGCAACATGAGTCGTTCGTGCATGCGTGCGTAGCTTATTGCAGTACTCGGCACAAGTCTCGCCTGGTGTTGGGAATATCTCGATGCTGTTCTGGATCTGCTCCACGTTCTGGGGTCTTCGAAAGGCAGCCGGGAAGGTGATTAGCAAAATGTGCAACATTGCCAGGCACCAGGCGCAGTTGAAGACATCTGAGGAAGAGTTTCCGCACCAGCCGATCGAAATGGCTGTGAGGAGCAGGAGACCGACCCAGATGCACTGCTCCCTGAAGCCGGAAGGTGACTGGCACAGCCGGCACGGCTTGTTGCCGACAATCTCGGTCGCCGTATACTGGCGTTTGTGGACATGCTCGCCAGTCACAGGTGCTTCGAACTCACGGCACATTTGCCTATTTGTGTACGAATCGCAGCACCGGGGGATCTGGACTTCTGCATCAGTCTTGTGGGGAGTCTTGCAGTTCTGCGAGTTGCATTTGTATTCGAACTTGCTGATCTGACACATCGTCGTGGGTTATTTGCCAGAGGTAAGTTTTCGTGTTCTGATTGCCTGGTGTAGAAAAGAGGTTGCTTGCACGTTGGCCACTATAGGGCCGCTGTATGGCTGCTATGCCATGGTGACTTTATGTAGTGGTTACGTGCGGCGAAATCGATATGTACAGCTCTTCACCACAGCGAGTCGTCTCTTTGTCATGCCGTGGTACGTTGTGTTGCGGTGCATAAAGTACGTCTACACAATCTCAATCGTGAACAGTGATGCTCGCAGGACGTTGGAGTCATCGGATGCACAGCCGGAGCAACAGATGATGGGCAGGAACACTGTAGGGACCAACGTATGAATAAATTACAGGATCTGGATTTATGTGGTTCCGTACTCCAAACGAGCAGCGTCTCATCATCAGTCGTCTCAAAGCATAGCCGACCTGACTTTCCGCTTGCCCTCGAAGGGGAGGAAGGATATGATCCCTTGGCAGTAGTTGGATTTCAGAGCTTCCTGATTCACGACAGTCAGAACAGTTCGACCGCAACACCTTTCCTCGCAGACACGAGCACGTCGTTTCAGCGTTAAGAGGGTTATATCTAGATCAAGAAGCACAACATCTGCTTGTTACGAAGTACAGACATGCGCAATGATTATGTCAATGGCATCCCACATACTTTGCTCGCAAAAAGTAAGAGCACTAGCTGCCTCAGGCATAAAGCTTTCACATGCATTGTCGGAGAGATCTTTCGCATCCCTGCAACCTCTCCACTTCCTGGCTCATTACTAGGCTACGGTATTGATTTTGTGGGGTATACGGGACGGTTGAGCTCCTGAGAGCTGGCTGGTTGCTTATTTGCACTCCTTGGAAGCCATGGGTTGGCACATCGTATGTAGAGAAGACATATCATTGTCGAAGCATAGCATGAAGCAGGCATTTTCAGCATTTCCGCTTCGAAACGCACTGTACGCGTCCAAATCCTTTAATGTACAAGACCCCTTGGCCCCCTCGAAACTACGAAGTCCGCGCTGTAGATTTGGGTTGCCTGACCGTTCAATCATGCCCACACGCTTGAGAGATCCCCACCCAAAAGTCGACCAGAACGCCGAGCCCTCATCGCTTGCCCAGAAACCCAAGCCTGCGATAGTAGTCTTAATGCCACTCCGGAGGCTGCGCAGCTTCCACCAATGTGGATCGAGCGCATCATGCAATGCATATCTCCGGCGATTCCCCTCGCTCTGACGCACCCCTCTACTGCCTCGCTACACAACTCTACTGCGTGCGCTGAAGGTGGCCCGCCTGATACATGGCCCTAGCATGGTCGACGTTGACCTGAGCGATGAATGGGACTAGTTTGAGTGGATCGAAACGGGTTCCTTGGTACGTATGCGCGGGTGGGAGAGCGCCAAGAATTTCGAGAATCTTGGGTGGTATCGGCGGCGGACCAGGTGGAAGGCCTCCAGGAACGAAAGTCTTAGTTGCGAACCCACCTCCCAATGTGACGTTGCCGGTGGGTACCGTCGCACTGCCCTTGTTAATGCGAACAGTCGTATGCTTCAGGGGTGACTCGGCGCGTGGCATCTTGCGCGGTCGCTCACTGTACGAGTCCTCAAGGGCATGTTTTGGACTGGCGAGATATGGTCCGTTAGGTCCCAAGATGAGCTCCTGCGCTCCAGGACTGGCACCGAGAGGGTTTTGCTGAGGCGCGAGCACTTGTGGAACCTCGGCCTTGGGACGCGCTTGTGAAGGACTCAACAGAAGCTGAACAGCCACAGCATCAAAGTCGGGAAGAGTGGATCGATTGCTGAAGCGGCTAATCTCTGGCTCCTCGGGATAAAGATCTGCCATACGTCCCTCCTGCTTGACTATCTGAGCGTAGTCTCCGTACTTGCTCTCCCAGTCGTGCATGAAGACAAGCAGCGGGCGGCACTTCTCGCGGCGTTGCTCGAGAGAGTACCTCTCAGCGTTGTTGAGCTTCTTAATAGCACCCTCAAAGATCACACGGGCGTTCGTGATATCTCCTATGTTGATCATATGCTTGATGTACTCCAGGATGAAGATGTGGTCTTCTGGGAAGAGCTTGGCGCCTCGGTTGAAGATTCTTTCGGCAGCGCCGTCTCTGTAGCCATGCCACTCCATGAGAGCAGATGCGATGTAAACATCACTTGACAGCATGCCCCGTGGCCGTGCCTCTACAAAGATGCCTCGGAAACCCTTGACAACCTTGGTGTTAGCATCTGCACCCTTTTTCGCTGGCTTGCCCTGTCCTTGAACACGGCGGAAAGCGCGCATCTTGGCGACCCAGACGTACGAGATGGTGCGCTTGAGAGTGTCAAGCTGAGCATCGTATGAGGCCTTCGCAGCGTCAAGCTCCGCCTGCATCTGCTCCTGTCGACTCTTAGGCTTGGACGCATGATCATCATCGTCCGCTTCCTGGTTCTCCATCTGTTCGTCTTCGGGCGGTAAGGAACCGAAGTGGTCCTGGATTTGCTGCGCTGAGGTCACCTTCTTCTGCTTCGTCTTCGTGACAAGTGCGTAAAGTGCGGTGAGTACGCCCTCGAACGGCACATCGAGCTTCTCGCCATTGCCGATGAGGACATCATCGGTGTTACCAGTGGGAAGCTTGGCTTCGATGCGATCTGCCTTCATCAAGGCAAGCAGAACAGATTCCGGGTTTGCAGCGATACCCTTCTCCAGAAATTGCTCGCCTTCGGACTCAAGCTGCGGTTGTGTGAAGCACCAGGAAGCAGCCTCGTACCAAATCTCCGGGTAGAAAGTTAAGAACATGGTTGCTTGGCGGTAGACGTAGACCACACGCTGCCGCCACTTCTCGTCTTCGGTGCCCTTGAAGACAAGCGGATCTTCGTCTCGTTCCCACGCAATCCATGCCCGCCACTTCTCGACCTGGTCGCCGAATTGCTCCTCGCCAGCGAATCCGTAGATTGGTGGTAGTTGCGGTAATGATGACCGGTCAAGGCCGTGAAGAAGCTTCTCAAGCTGCACTTTCGCTTTACGAGCTTCCATGTAATGTTGGCTTTGCTCCGTGATGTGCTTACGGGCGGTCGCTCTGTTCAGACTGTGCTCAAATGCCTCGTACTCTTTCCAGATCTTCTGAAACTCCTCGTTCGGAACTTTCACGGCACGCTGGTACGCTGCGCGGAGCAGGTCGGCCTTTTGCATATCCTGCCAGCCGGTGCCGCCAACTGTGCCGGGCCCGTCTTTCATGAAGTCGATGTACTCTCTCCAAAGTTGACCTGCAGCAGGGTCGATGCCAACATGTTCGAAGGTCATGTCCCACGCTTTCATCAGCTCTGCGCGGTTCTCGCCGTTGGTGTCGTTGATAAGTGGTAGGGCACGGCGAACGTGGTCCATGTAGAACTTCCAGAGGTCGACGTTCGGTATCTGCATGAGGCATTTGTTGAGAATGTGGACGATTCTGTCTGTCTCGTCTAGCTTCTTCTCCATCGCGATATACCCAACCCACAAGACGACCTGGCAATCTGTCAGCGGCAACTCAAAGGTGGGGCAAACTGGAGGAAATGTGCATGGGTGTCAATACTGGGAAAGAAGACATACCGCTGTCGGGAAGACCTTCAACATGCGCTCGTACACTTCTCGAGCATAGTCGTACTGGCCTTTGTCAAAGTAGTGGTCGATGAGCGCGCTCCAGGCATCGGTGTCACCTTTGGGGTCATCTTTGATACGATCCTCAAGTTGCCCGACTTTGTCGTGAGGGAGTCGGGCAACTGGCTGCTGTACTGTGCCATTGGTCTGAGGTGGGGGCTGCTGTACTTGCTGCGGAGCGGGTGTTGTAACAGCAGGTGTGTCTGCAGCTGGTACTGGAGTTGGTGCGATAGATGCCTGAACAGACGCCTGAGCAGAAGCCACTGGCGAGACAGTCTTACCCTGTTCTGGAGCAGTTGGCTGTACTGTGAGATCGGGAGGGGCATTTGATGAAGAAGACTCAAGCACGGGAACTGTGGTGGACCCATTTAGACTTGTGCTGACAGAAGCAGCTGTGTCATCTTGTGGTGCACTACTTAGGGATACATCCTGCGTCTCTGAGACTGCCACCGCACCAAGACCAGAATGCGATCCGGCGTCTCCATTCAGTTGTGAAGGCGGCGGCGGTGCGCTCGCATCTTGCTCTTGCTCATCATCACTTTCTTCTACTATGAAGCCTGCGACTTTCTGAGGTGCTTTGGGACCGTCGGTCTGTGTGCGTGTCTGGATGGTGGGTTGTGATGGTGCGATTGTGTCCGACTGCGTGGCGCTCTCGCCGTAGTTGACGCTCGAGGGGTCGTAGTCATCGTCCTCGTCTGCTTCGTCGCCGCCGGCATTCTGGAGTTGTGTCGGGTCGGAGGACTCGTTGTCGCCGTCGTCTGGCGTATCGCCGTAGGTAGGTGGATCAAGAGGGTCGTACTCCGCCGCCATGTTGGCGAGTCTGCGAGTATCGCGCTGCTCCCCGTCGCCGTCGCCGGTGGTCGTCTGCACTGAATTCCGATGATATAGACTTACTGATTATGGTAGTATCAGAATGCGATAACGCGCCCTGCGATGTGGTGAAGGTCAGGTGGGGTGGTTACTGCTGAGTGACAATCGCGAAAGCAAAGAGCTGATGGCCGGGTAAGGACCGCTGAGTCAGCACCCGTGAGCCCGCAAGACATCTTCACGTGCCCGCTGAATCCTACTGCTCATGCTTCATTCACAATTTAGAGCACGTGGAAGCACAGCATCTTGGGACTCCGAACACCGTGGCAACCATAGCGGCAACGATATCAATCTGTGAAGCCAAGCTTACATCTATGCTCGCGTGTCATTGAAACGACAAAGAGCGCTTCCCTTGCTCGTAATCTTCAGGCCCGTCTCACAGAATGTCTTCATCACAGCGGGGAGGGCACACCATGCGGATCCCACCGTTCTTCCGGAGGCTGTTCAAGTTCACCTCTATGGACTTCGAGACAGTACGCCACGCCTATCCTCCATGAATCCGTGGCAACGAGGCTGAAGCTCAATAGGCAGTATGGGAAATGACACACTTGATCATTGCTCCGAAGAAAGTCTTTCGGAATATCTACTACCTTGTACGTCTCATTGCGTATCTACGAACTCGTAAAGCTAGTATTGACACGATCTGCAGAAACAAACAAAGAATACATACCACCGAGCAGATCCAGCCTTCTCGTACCTAATGTCCCTCTTCCTGCTTCTGACTGGACTGGCATGGGGTTTGGCATATGCAGACGGATTCAGCAGGACGATACGAGTGGCGCTGGTATTCGTTTTGGGTCACTTTCTTGCAGTGTCATTGATTATTGCAACGGCAATGTTCTTCTTGGTGGGGAGAGTGCTCGGGAAGCGGAGGCAGGGACTGTTTGGGCCGCCAGTGGGAGGGGAGGAAGGCTTGGAGTTCGGTTATTGTTTCGATGTGCGTTGTCTTTTGCATGCAAATGCTGGACTCATGAACGCTTTTGCTGACGCATACAGGTTGCGATACGAGCTTTTCTACCCGTTTGGGTCTTCCTCTACGTCTTGCAGTTCATCTTGATGCCGCTCATTGCGCAGGATTACTGGGTGTCGAACTTGTTTGGGAACACGATGTACCTGTTGGCTTTGAGCTATTATTTTGTGATTACGTTCTTGGGGTACAACGGTGAGTTCTTGTGCTGCTTTGCGAGTCTTCAGGTCTGGACTAATTGTCTTATCAGCATTACCCTTCCTCAGCAGAACAGAAATCCTGCTCGCACCCATACCCGTTCTGGTACTTCTATGGCTGATCAGCCTCTTCACCTTCGACTGTGCAACAAAACTTGCACCAGTCCTATGGTGTGGCGTGAGTTTACGAAAGCCAGTGTAGTAGTATGCAGGAACTGTACGATAGCGTATACAGAGGTCGAAGACATGCCAAGAGCACGTCATCATACTGCGCCATCGTTGCCGCCTCGATATTCTAGAGGCAGCACCAACTGCAGTGCCCTCCCTTCTCTCCAATACCCTCCCCGGAACGACGCGCCCTACTCCTCGTCCTCCTCCCCCTCCTCTTCTTCTGCCTTACGCCATTCCTTCGACCCATACAATCTCATCCCCAACTCGAAGATCTTGTTCGTGTCGTTCTTATGTCCGCCCTTGATCAAATCAGCATCCATCCCCACATCCCATCAGTACTGCGGAGTTAACCCACCCCCATAAAACACATCCACGCCTCCACAAGCCTCTTCTTTCCCTCAGAGCACAGCACCTCCTTGACGGCGTCATCTGTTGCCGGGTCGCGATTCCCAAGACCGTCTGCGTATTGCTCCCCCACGACGGCGCCGAAGAGGTCCGCAGCTAGGGTGTAGACCTGCTGGTTGGATTGGTCGTCGGCGCCGTCGCGGTAGTACTCGCAGGCAAGGAGGAGGAAGCATTTTGCGCGGTCTTGGGCGGTGGACTGGGTGGAACTTGAGCGTGGGAAGGAAATTTGGGCCAAGAGGGGATGGGCTTACCATGATGCTTAAGCGCTTGTATTGATACTGGTGTGATGATGGTGCTGTGGTGTTGTCGGAGGATTTGTAGTGTCCGAGGAGGTTGCGGTGTTGTCGGGGTTATGGACGCGGTAGAGAGGAATTGAGTGTGGCTTTTCATATGTTGATCGTGCGATTTTATTCTGATTGTCGTGGCGGTTTTATGTAATGAATGGAGCGTAGAAAGCGCTGGGACGGGCGGCGAGGATTGACCTCCTACCTGTCCCTCTCTGCGAGGCTACAGTCTTGTGTGTGTGTATGCTATTAAAAAAGTAGTATGTAGGGTCTATAGTGTATCCCGCAGGCTCATCGTCCACTGCATCATCGTGTTGGATGCTCGCCTCCTACAGGAGGAGTCGAAATGCCAAGCCCGATGTTCGAGGCCACGGCTGTGCTGCGTGGGAGACACTGCTTCTCCAACACAAAGTTCACTGCAGTCAGCCAAGATACCGCCCCTGCTGCGACAGTGAAGAGAGGACGAGCTGCTGTCGAAGGAAGAGGGAGACGCGATGTGGACTAGCCTTCTGCAGCATCCCGACACGAAGCCCGATACGAAGCCAAAAATGGTACGCTAGGTTTGAGCTTGTCATGAAGCCTGTCTCCACCTCCACTCTTCTTCCGACCTCAGCGGCGGCATGCTGTCTCGAAATCGATTAAGCAATCTCCGAACGATGTCCACGATGCCTGTTCGACGATATGGAGGCTATGCGGCGAGCGAGCGGTCCGCGAGGTGAGGACATCGGCGAGCAAAGCTGTGAAGCACAACCACGAGCAATCTTGAGAGACGATATCGACGACGACATCAACCCGAACGCGATCAACGATGTCGAAGAGCTGCCATCACTACTGCAAAGATAGCCGCGGGCACTGAGCTGGGTATCAGTACAGGCTTGCGCTTTCTGAAGGCAAAGGACTTGTGGGCGGCGCAAGATCTTCTCATTTTTGAGACATGACTGCTGCGGGTCTCGTTGGTAGCCAGTGGACGAAAGGCTGGTCCTCCACTGTCAATGAAACAAGGCAGTAAGAGACTGCCAGAGACTCAGAAACGCACAGGTCTGCTGCCTGATGGCTTCAGCCTGTGCGAAGGCGGCTGGACATACCGTGGGAAAGACAAAGGAGCAAGAGACGGCGTTTGAGCAGTGCGATCGTGGGGAGTTCTCCGGTGACCTTTTGGGGACAATCCGCCACGATCTCAACAGAGATGCGTTTCTATCATCAACTGTCGTCCTGGAAGAAGTGCAGTTCGTGAGATCATCGCAAGGTTTCAAAGAAGTCCTCGTTCAGCATGCTCTCCACTGTACAGCACGAAAAGTCTGCCGAAGGACATCGGACATGAGACAGGGGCACCACGGACAATGGCTCTGGAGACTTTGACAGCATGACGGGCGGCAGGACCCATGTCGATAACCCTGGGTACCATGTCTTCGACGGCAAGATCATCAGAGCCTGAACCTCTTTGTCGTTCTCATCGCTGTCATACCTCGGCACTGTCTTCGCGCGAAGGACGGAAAGCTCTGGTGTCATATGATACAGCAAGGCAGCATACCATAGTCGAAGCTAGATCGGCCTTGAAGACAGTTGGCCTTCTGTGTGTCACTCAAGGTAGTCATCTGTGCCGCAAAGAGATCACAGGTCTGTGGCTTGCTCGGATCCGAAGGAGTTGAAGCTTTGCGAGCATAAGTCGTGATGAAGTCTGTCGATGCCACTGCTGTCGCTGAAGATATGGCTGAAGACTGGATTCTGCAATCGATGAGGGCACTTGGTGCAAAATCAGAAGCTGAGAGATGACCGAATGCACGACATCATTGCCCTGCCGGAAGCTCTCCTGGTCTAGCGATTGTATCAGATACGATTGTGATCGTATGAGAGGTCCACAATGAGGCTTAATCCATTGAATATGACAAGAGGCTTCGTTGAAGTCCTTGGTGGCAACCGATCTGCCTTCTGGATCAACCCGCTGCCTGAATATGCTTCTCAGGTCATCGCAAGGCTCCAGGACCGAGTTACAAGCTTCTGTGGGAAGGAACCATTCGCAGAGCAAGCTTTAGGGCAGATCTCCAGCATTGTTGTCCTTCGGCTTGGTGGCTTGCTTCCAAGAGCTATCTCGTTGCCTACGCAGCCATCTTCTCCTTGGTGATATGTCCTCTCCCTGCGATATCCAGAAGACGACAGCTCAGACTTGATGCATTTCTGGGCATGTCCTGGGTTAAACGTCCTGGCATGTGGACGGCGTCCGGTATCCTGCTTCGCGTTGATGCCGTTCGTCGATAGGCCAATACCAGCTGTCGTAGGGTGGGACGATACCAGTCGACTGCCCCGAAATGCTTCGATGCTGATTTCTCTCCGCCATGGTTGTTCCTTGAGGTCGCTCGAGCACGTTGCCGCCATATTCACCTCAGGATGTCATGTGCCCGTGTCTCAGCAGCCTGCCGCGGCCGTCGGTAGGCATGCTGTCGCAGCTACTGCAGAAGTCACTTGACACAGCCTTTCCTTCTTGTCAGACTCTGGATAGTCTCGATGCTGTGCGCAGTTTAGGTGCCGCAATCAGGGATATCACGCAGACGCGGATTGTTTGTCTTGTCCTGGGAAGGCAATCCTGGACCTATTCTGGTAGCCAGCAAACTATGCAACTACATCTCTGGCTCTCCTCTTGCTGTGCTCGCATTATGCAGCTTCAAGCATTGCGTGAAAATGCCGTCTCGCCATATCGGTCTCCATGGATGATGTAGTTCGTTGCTATCGCGCACGTTGTAGTGCTCTCGGTATCATCGCTGGTCTGGATGTGACATTCCACTCGCGCTCGTTGCCGTTGTCGCGGCAGTGCTTGAGGCGTATGAAGGATCTCTCGTTACGTTCTGTTGCGGACAGTGTGCTCCTGCTCGTTCCAAGGCAATGGACGGTCGGTTCGGCAAGAGGACGGCAAGCCTGCCCTAGCGTAAGCTATGTACATGTACGGTGTTCTTGCCCTCCTGCGCTTCACGTCAGCTACAAGACAGACAACAATGTGGCCTTGGAACCCGCACAACCCAAGCCTCTCGTTCTGTTGCGGCTTCCAGTGGTGCCCATTCGAAGCTTGGGAGAGACGCGAGATCCGACGAGCACATTGCGGAATCGATCCAATTGCAGAGCGCAGAACCATTCGACCCAGGTGGCAGTTCTGGAGAAGCTATTACGGTACGAGAGCCGACAAGACCGTCCGCTGAGGCATTGGTGCTATGGTATATGACTACATTGTACCATTGCTTCCCAGGCTCGACCTCCATTCACTATCCATTGCTGACGGGACCAGGACCACCGAACTCCTGGCGTACTCCGTCTCGTAAGCCAAGCCCGCTCCGCCCTCCCACGACGATTTTGCTTCTGTCAAAATCTCCTTCCTCCCATCCGCGGTACACGACTGACCTCACAAGCAGCACGCTGTTAGATCACAGGCTCGCTCACTCAGGTACGCGCACCTTCCTCATCCACATGCGAAGCCGCGTCCACGGCGCAAGCTGCCCGCTCCCCAGCTCGAACGGTCGCGAGAGCTGTCTACTTAAGAACCCTCTCTTCCACAAACAACTTCTTCCTCCATCCTCCACTCCCACACACAACCACCACCTCCACTCACCATCACATCCTCTGACAACCACCACACAGTCAAGCAAGCACCCCTAACAGCAGTATCAGCTACAGGCTGCACACAAGGTACGTGCAAACCACCACATCCCATCCGCGCTCTCCGCCAGCAAGTCCGCCGCCAGAACACACTAATTCCTCATCACATTCCCGCACCTTCTCCTTCCTCATCATCTCACTCTCGGCTTCGCCCTTGCACGAGCTCGCTCCGGCCGTTACTGTTGCGTGGGTGGGTCTAAGCTCAGAGCTGCCTACTTAAGCCTTCCTCCCTCCCTCACTCATCCTCACCCAAACACCACACCCACCCACCCCCAAAAACCACCTTCCACCACCATCAAGCATCAGAAGCACCTTTCATTCCCACTCAAGCATTACCACAGCGGTATCGCACCATTACTGGCGTTTCCGCCGAGCTTTGGCTGACATTGTGCGTCACAGATACCTACCCACTCATCTCACCCACTAGTAACAATGGCCGGTGCTCAGAAGGACCGCGTCCAGAAAGAGCGCCGTGCTGCTGCACCGTCTAGCAGCGGTTCCAGTACCTCCACCTCACGCACCTCCGGCGGCGCCCCAAGCCAGTCCGTCCGCTCTGGCACCGCCTCGCGTGCCGGCACCTCACGTTCGAACGCCGGCGGCTATGACGGCAACGCCGATCCCTCCGGTCCTCCGATGCGCAACCCGGCCACCTCCAAGCCGGTCATTGACCCCAAGAATTTCGATTTGTCTATGGCTGGCTGGGCCACTGTCCGCTCGAACGATGTCTCTTCCTCGATGCCAAAGCGTCAGAGCGCTTCCAAGATGGGCCAGGCCATCAAGATTGGCTTGAATACCTATCACGTCACCCAGTTCCCCAACATTGAGGTCTACCAGTACGACGTCATGATTGGCAGCGGCGTTGAGAAGCGTGGTCTCATCCGCAAGGTATGGGAATCCAAGGCAGTTCAAGATGCCGTAGGTGATGGCTGCATCTTTGACGGCAACAAGCTTGCTTGGACCGGCAAGAAAATCGAGCGCGAGGTCCGCCTCATTATCGACATGGACGCCGAGAACAAGCGCAAGAATCCGAAGGGCGACACCGTTCGCGTGGCTATTCGACTTACCAACAAGGTCGCCTTCCAGACCCTGCTGGCTCATCTCCAGGGCAAGGCTCCGTTTGACAACTCATGCTTGGAGACCATCGCCTTTGCCGATCACCTTCTACGTGAGACACCCGCCCGCAAGTATACTGCCATCAAGCGCTCCTTCTTCGCCAAGGGCCAGAAGCGTTTTGACCTCGGTGGTGGCGTCGAGGCATTCAAGGGCGTCTTCGCTTCACTCCGCCTGGTCCACCCTGGCCGTCTCTCCGTCAACCTCGATGTCGCGAACGGCACTTTCTGGACAGCCCAGCAACTGCACCAGACTTGCCAAGTGGTGTGCGGTGCCAAGAGCATCCCCGATCTGGTCACTGTGCTGCAGAAGAGTGGTGAGCGAGGCGCTCGTGGTCAAGAACTCAAGAAGCTGCGCAAGGTTCACGTCCTCGCCAATCATCGTGGCCTTGAAGAGCCTGACCACTATGTCATCGAGCGCTTCATCTTCCAGGATGCCAAATCATACAAGGTCCAGGTCACTGATCCCAGCGGCAAGGATGTCGAGATGAGCCTGTACGACTTCTTCGCCAAGAAGTACAACATCCGCCTCCAGTTCCCAGGTCTGCCTCAAGTGAAGATGACCAAGGGCAAGAACACTGTCCTTCCCATGGAAGTCCTCAAGATCAAGGAAAACCAGCGCTATTCGTACAAGATGGATGAGCGTCAAACCTCACAGATGATCAAGTTTGCGGTCACCGCGCCACCAGAGCGCTACTCCCACATTCAGCACGGCCTCAGTATGCTGGACTGGGCCAATGATCCCATGCTCAAGAAGTACGGTATGAAGATCGACACCAACAAGACCATCGTAGATGCACGCCTCCTTCCTGCACCTACCGTCAAGTTCGGCGTCGGTGATGCTAAGCCTGGCACATCTGGCCGTTGGGACCTGAAGGCCAAGAAATTCTTGCAAGTCAACCCTACTCCACTCAAGTCATGGGCTGTTTGTGTTGTGAGTGGCCGCCGCGGTGGCAAGCCCGACAAGTCTACCATCGAGAACTTTATCAAGGCTTTCGTCAGCGGCTACCAGGGCCACGGCGGCCGTGTGGAGAACAAGAACCCGGCGCTCACACTTTCATCCGGTGATGATGTCGGCGCCTGGGTCACCGCTGCCTGGAACGCGGCCGGCAATCAGTCAAACTCTCGTCCTCAGATCCTGTTCTTCATCCTTCCCGACAAGGATTCTCAGGTCTATGGCCGCATTAAGCGCTCCTGCGAATGCCGCTACGGTGTCGTTTCTCAGTGCGTCCAATACGCCCATGCGCAGAAGTGCGCACCACAGTACATCAGCAACGTGTGTATGAAATTCAACGCGAAGCTTGGCGGTGCTACATGCAAGGCGGTCGGCGCGAAGACTGCGAATGGTCACTTCACCGTCCCCACCATGGTCATTGGCGCTGATGTGTCTCACGCCGCCCCAGGTGCTCAGATGCCCTCAATGGCCGCCATGACCATGTCCATCGACAAGCTCGGCACTCGCTACGCGGCATTGTGCCAGACCAATGGTTTCCGCGTTGAGATGATCGCGACGGACACCATCAACAATGACCTCAAGCCAATGGTCAAGCACTGGATGTCGACTGTCGGTGGGGGCAAGGTTCCACAGGTCATCGTCTACCTCCGCGATGGCGTCTCTGAGGGTCAGTACGCCCACGTACTCAACCAGGAGGTCGCCGATATGAAGAACCTTCTCGCCGGCGCCGATCCATCCAAGTCGACGAAGTTCATCGTTCTCGTCGGCGGCAAGCGTCACCACGTCCGTTTCTTCCCCGAGAAGGGCGATCGCAACGGCAACGCTCACCCAGGCACCCTTGTCGAGACCGGCGTCACTACTCCATTCGAGAACGACTTCTACCTGCAATCCCATGCCGCTATCAAGGGCACAGCCCGCCCGGTTCACTACCACGTGCTTCTTAACGAGCCCGGCATGTCCAACGATCAGTTGATCACCATGCTGTATGAGCAATCGTACCAGTACGCCCGTGCCAGCACTCCGATCTCGCAGCACCCCGCTATATACTATGCTCATCTGGCTTCCAACCGCGCTGTACCACACGACCCCAAGTGGAGCGGTTCCAGCGACGGTGTCCCATCTGGCACCACCCAGCAGGCTTCCGGCTCTCAGGGCCAATCCGCCGGCAAGACCGGTTCCTCTTCTGGTGCCCCACAGGACTTCGAGAAGCTGATGGCCATGCCCAACCAGGGTGGCATCAACACCTCTATGTGGTACATCTAGGGCACAGGCAAATCAGTAGCACAGAACTACTAAGAAAGGCGGAGACACGGCAGCGCGAGAGCTGCAAACGAGTCTGAGATGAGAGAGAAAAACGATTGGACCGAAACTGAAAAGGATGGTCCTGTTTTTGTACAAGTAAGCGTAGAAAATTGAACAGATGCCCAAGGTGGCACACCAAAACCTTCTTCATTCCTGCTCATTTGTGACTGTCGAAATCGTGAGTGGCCGTCTCGAGCTGGAGGCCTTCGTCGTTGCGACTGATGGAGACGTGCAAGTATGTTTGTCAACTCTCCACCATCGAGACCATTTCATGAGACTGCGACCACTCGAGGTACAGGAGAGCGTCAGACCCGGAGCTTTTGCAACGATGATCTCGTCTTCGCAATTGACGAGACTTATAGGTACATATACTAAAACCCCAGCATCGAGATCAATCTGCTGAGGCACAGACACAGACAAGCACCGGGTCCAGTAGCGTTGATAACGGCTCTCAAGAAGAGAGACCTTGTCTTTGCGACTCGTGCAGAGCTGAGGTACGTTCGCTTATACGCCATAATCGAGATGAGGTCAGTGACTGCTAAGCCTCAGACGCAGGCAAGCACCTGACTGAGCAACGTTGCTAGTGCCGCTGGAGCCAACAATTTTGTTTTCGCGAATCATGTGAGGTTGAGGTACGTTTCCTCATACGCTATCATCGAGTTGAGGTTCAACGATTGCTGGAAGCCAGACATAGGAAAAGGGCAAGCTCAGCATCATCGGCATCGCCACTCAATTTGATAGACTCAGTCTTTGTGACTGTTACGAGGTCGAGGGATATCTGCGCAAAGGCCATCATTGAGATCGGGTTTGATGCGTGCTGAGATTCACACATAGGATAAGGGGGACCTAAAAGTATCGGCAGTGTTGCCCAACTTTGAAGACTTTGCCATTGCCTTTGCCACTGACACGAAGTTGAGGTTCGTTTGTCGACTGCTGCTACTGGGATCGACGCTGAAGGCAGCTAGCCTGCGAGATAATGGAGTTCGTCAGAGTCAGCAGGATTCTCTTCAACCACAGGAGTTCATTTTTGTGATCGGTGCGAGGCTGCATTATCTCTGATGAGATATTCGCGTTGGGGTCGACTGCTGACAACTCAAGCCACAAGGAAGCATGAGACTCAGCAGTACTGACCACACCTCTGGATCTGATAGATTCCACTTTTCGCGGCCGAAAAGACGAGCCCCTGCCCTTGCTCAGACCTTGGTGCTCAGTTCAACATTAAGCAGCTCTGTCGACTAGACTAGTAGATGGCACCAAGCTCAGCGGCGGTCGAGACACCCTCCACACAGATAGCCTCCGGTCTCTGCAGCTGGTACGATGACTTTGTAAGTTTGCTTATATACATGCATTAAGATCCCCTCCAAGTTTGCTAACAGCTCAGGACAACAAACGGCATGATGCTCAGCGACGATGATGCTTCATCTCAACTCGAAGGACCTTAGTCTCTCCTAAGGGCGCGATGATTTCGAGCTCTGAAGACAAAATTGGCTCTGCGCATGACTTTGCAGATCCCCGGCAGAATGAAGTACGAAGAAGCCTGATACTTAGCGGATGCTTCATGCTCGGAAATGCTCTGGAATCTGAGACTGGTGCAGCATGTCGGTACGTCGAAGGTCAGAACGGCAAGGAAGATGCCCATGGGTATCAACGATGAGGTGTGACAGAGTGTGAGATAGCGCTCGGAGATGGCCAGGATGCCTCACGACGCGCCAAAATCCAGTCTCGCCGGCTGATGCGACGACGTTGAACGAAGGAGGCAATGCTGGAGACGAGATTCTTTAGGCGCCGAGTGCGAAGATCTTGAAAGTGGGGACAAGAGGCGGTACGATGTTCAGAGGCTGTCGAGGCAGATCGCTCCAGGGACAAGAGCCTGAGATATGCTACGAACCCTTGGAACTCCGAAGTTCAGGACATCACAGGGACGAAGCGGGTGGCAAGGAGTGCTGAGATGCTGAGATGCAGAAAGTCGATGAACAGCGGCGGTGAGGATACTCATCCCAGTCAGGAAGAGCTTGGGGTATACTGCAAGTGTAAAGGGATGGTACGTTTCAAGAGATTCTGATGATGGAAGGATATCATGCCTGGAGAGGTTCCTGGAACTAAGGAGACATGGTTTCCAGCAATTGAAGAGGATGCTGCGGGCAGGGTCAATTCGGGTCTCTGATCGAAAGGTATGCTCTGGCGGATCTTATGGTGTGTCGGCGAAGGAGAGCCTCCAAGGTCATCATGCACCCCGGAAAGCCAGGAAAAGACAGCCATCGGCGATGAAGGAAAACTATCGGTGGACGTGCTACTTCCGATACTGAGCAGGTGAAGTGGCGGCGGTCGATGATGAATTACTGCAGACCAATCAGCTGGGGGCAGCTCCAAAGCCGCAGAATATCGCAAAAGCTGGCAAGGGGTAAAATTAAAGCAAGCTCTGTCTGGGCGATCGGAGACATCAAAGGAATAAATGAAAAGATCACGAATCTTGAGAGAATGGACGAGCAGATAAGCTAGAGAATCGCTGAAGGACAAAAAGCTCATGTCTGACTACGATCACCACGAAAACCCAGCAAGAGGTCGGGAAGCTCGATCTCGATTATGAGGGGAACATGTAAGGCAGCTGAGAGAAAGAGGGCAAGCTCTGCGGTCATGAGATGACACTGTCAGAAATTAAGGTATAGATGAGGGGGGATAGAGTACGCTCAAGGCATGGTATTGCTCGGCGAAGAAGATAACGCGGACCTCGAGAAGATATGCCCACGTGGGATAGTGATGAGTAGCCCGTGCAGTTACACTGGAAGGAGGATTGGATTCGCAGCAGAGAAAGCAGACGTCGAAGGAGCAGATCAGGATCTTGCGCGATGTCTCCAGGTTGCAACCTGAAAGCCATCGAGGACTATTGTTGCTGGAGTCACAGGGCTTGAGACGAGTGGTAACCTCAAAGATCGCACATGGTCTGTTCCAAGCGAGGAGGAGTGGAGGCATTTCTGAACCTCATGGATGCAGATTCCATACCTTTGAGGAAGAGCCACATGGTTCGGAGATCGAGGTGGTGAGAGAGTGGAAGAAATTGATGGAAGTTGCGGGATTTGAGCAAAGTAAAGAGCAACATGTCAAGTTTCATGATGGCATTTTAGCGACAAGAAGAGTGACCATAGTTTCGGGGCACGCAGCAGGAATGATGGTTTCTTACATTCTGTAATCCGGTATCAAGGAAGCGCATAATGTCGAACGACAAAATGGTAGAGGCAAAGCAACAAGGCAAGCAAGTCTTCGTCTTCATCGTCCAAGCCGCCATAAGCAGCGTCTTGCATTCCATCGTCTGATGGATTCTACATACACTCGCGTTCCTCAAGCATCCATCATTCTGTCGTGTCAGCCCACAATCGCCTGTCTGTTGTGCCCAGCCAACGTACATCAAAGTCCCAAACGCCCATGAACTCCCTTCATGATGCCGCTAACGAATGCCAGACAGGGGAGCCACTGCTTCAGCAGCTCTGGTATCTCTCAAGCCTCTATTGGTGTTGGCGATCTGTCGCCGGTGCATCTTCGCCACTGCTTCTAATTGCTTCGCGCTTCGTTGCCGCTCGCCTCATAGATAAATGGCGGATGTGTCAAGCATCGGTGTGTCAATGCATACCGCCTCATGAAGGCATTTCCTCATTATCTTCCCTCATCTTCATCCAAACAGAATGTCTTCTCATTCCACCTCATCACTCATCCGTCAACTTATCCAACAAGTGAATACTCAAAATCATCACCAATAAGCCCACCGTCACAATGATCAGCAAGCTGAAGCCGAACCAACCCAGTACCATCGCACTGGTGCCGACGCCACTCTTGACAGACCCGTTCCCGAAGTCTTGTGCTATTTGCGCTGCTGCGACGGAGGCGGTGTGTTGCCATAGCACGCTGACGAGGACGAAGATGGAGGCGATGAAGACCAGGGCGAGGGCGACTTGCGAAACGGGCCGGGAGGGGAAGGGCTTGATGTCGATGTCGGAGCCGGTGCGGGCGTCGTGTTCTTCGTGCCAGCCGGGAAAAGTGGCGAGGAGGAGGAAGGTTATGAAGGCGAGGACTATGGCGACGATGCTGGATGGTTGTTAGTATGTTTCGAGCAGGGGAAGAGTATGTTGCTGCACTCACATCAAGTAGGGGAACACGACACTGTTTTTGAAGGTGTTCGCGACCCAGATCAGGTTCAGTGGATCTTGGTCGATACTGATCTGCTCGGCGAGGAGCGTCGCATTGTTCGAGCAGAGAAAGCTTCCTCCATCGGGTTGCACGCAGAGGCCGAAGTATCCCACTCGGACTTCAAGGTCTGCCTGTCCGACGATGTTGCCGATTGCCGCCGTGACACCGGGATTGACTTGCGTTGGGTCGTAGGTCGGAGTGTATGATTCGTAGTAGAAGGATATGAGGAAGATGTCCGGTATTGTCGGTGAAGACGACGAACATCCTGCAAGGAGTAGTGCTGGACGGTTGTTAGTGATCTGTCATCGACGTGGATTTGGGAGATGTCCGTACAGAGTAATATGATTGCCAGAGCAATCAATATCATGAGAACATGATGATATCCGAGAAACGGTATCAACCTTTGGATACCGACCGCAAAGCGTACGTTCGGCATGGTAGAGACGGTCTACCGGCTGTCTGGTCGTGTGGGTGTTGAGGTATGCTCCAGCGGCCCAGCGGCCGGGAGTTGGGAGGGTTGTGGAATGCAGCAGTAGCAAGAATGCTCCTCGTCGATGCTGAACAATGCTATTGTATGCTTGTCGTCCCACGCCGTCGGCGTATAGCAATGTTCGAGAACGAGCGACTTCGAAGATTGTCTGGAATGGGAAGGCTCGGCGGTTGGTATCGTTCGGGTCGGAGCTGCGGAGGAATGTTCCTTTGGTCAACGAGTGTATTACGGCACTCTCTGAGAAGAGGAGGAAGAGGAGGAGTAGCTTAGCTCGCAAAATTGTGAGAGTTCCCTTCTGCTGGCACGAACAATGCACTGTCACGCTGGCGCAGGTGCTGAAATCATGGAGGCTCGAGGTGGCTGAGGACCATGTCTAGTCGCAGCGACTTGCCAGCCTCCGCAATTCTTGTTGCTATTTGCATCTGGCCCTAGCAACCGACCCGAGATCGATGACGTGGGGCGTGGACCCTTGTCAGGTATCAAACTCTAAACCCCGGAACCAGATCTTGCTGCACGACGTCGCGTGGCTCGTCTTGCACGCTCTTCCACATGCTTACCACGTTGCACGAATCACGATCGATGCGCTGCTGACGTGGCTCGTCGAGCATCTCTGCGTATGAGCAGCGCTGCCAGTTTGCAGCCCAGGTTCACATCGTCTCCATTCCACTGATGTTAATGATAATGCTCCTGCTTGGGTAGGCACGACAAGAGAAATGGCCATAAGCCATGGCCACTTTCCCTAACGTCTCTTTGAAGTCACAAGATCTCCTCCTGACCACCAACCTTGGCTTCCACCTCCAGGCTGACCTCCCATTACAGATTGTCACTGATTCCCCTTCAATGATATCCTGGTGTATTCCCGTACGGCACTTCGGACAAGATTCATTCTCCACCGCAATGCTTTGCACTAGGCATGGCTTGTGAAAGAAGTGCACGCATGGCAAGGATACGATCTTCTGCTCCGCGGCAAAGGCTCCGAGAAAGATTCCGCATTCGTACTCGAAGATACTTCGTTTCGCCCGGACGTGCCATTCGAACGATCTTTCTTGCAGTAGACCGGGCTGTTCAGGAGCTGGAGGGGCATATCGCTCTTCCGAAGACTTCAACTCATGGTCCGTGTCAGGCCAGGTGATTGTCGTTGAATCTGTGAACGTCCCTGGTTCAGCTTCGGCGGCTGTCAGGTCAATTGCGATCCATGGGTTGGCATCTCGTTCAGCTTGTGGTATTGCGCTCACCGCCTCGATGAATCTACGCGGACCACCTGTTCCATGAACGAATTGCTGAGCAGTGAAGATTCGTCACCAGAATGATGGCACTCGTGGACTCGTGTTGCGTGTTTGAGAATGCCTTCTCTTGCTAGGTGGATTGGCACATTCCTCCGAGCTGGGCGACGCTCGTGAAGCTATTGATCAAAGTCCGCCAAGTCGAGATCTCGGAGCGCGCGCCTGTTCGCAGTACATCTAAGTGCGCTGCGCAAGCGAAAGAGAACCACTTCACCCTCGTCGAACAGCCAAGTCCACTGCTACTCATTTCTTCCGGGTGTCTCCCATCTGTAAAAAGATTGACGAACGATCCCGCGTGCGAATTCCAGACCATCACAGTCTGGGCAGCACATCAGGTTTTTTGGAGCCATACAAGCCACCAAGTCGCAGGCGAGATCTGGGCGACGTGAGCAGAAGTTGAGCCATCGTATGTTGAAGTGATCTTGATCTCGGATCCAGCCGTTGCGACAAAATCAGGAGTGAGATAGCGTAACCATCGCATGCTTTTTGGCTATTTGTGGTTGTAATGAACCGTTCGTATCACTCGCGAAATTGGCTTGTTTTGGTGCTCTAGCTCCCCGCCTATGGACTGTTCATTAGGTCGTTGCCTCGAAACTGGGGTTCAGCCACGGATGTCTGTGAGGGTACAGCCTCGCTAGAAGTATGAAAGAGCTCCAGCGCTTGTGAGATCTCGTTATCGGGTGGTGAGCGGGCCAGAAGGTCTGCCATCACAATTGCCCAAGGTACACGTAACGAGTCTGCCATTTGATGCCCGATACTGGCCAACTTGGAGATGATCTCGCGTTCGCGTTTTGTTGTATCCTCTTCAAACATTTCATTTCTGTATCCACCAAAGACAAGACGTAGGGTCTCCTGGACGTCCTCAACGCCATGACAGTCTGGGCAGTATCTATATCCTTCGGCAGTCGTCCAGTTCACAGTCTCTCGCTCTCGCTAATCTGCGGAAGTGCAGATCTGTAGCCGTCGCCGGTGAAAGACGTCTACGTCTTGACCATATCCGTCTTGGCAGCATGAATTGAAAGGTTATTCCGAGACCTACGCGCTTCAGCGAGATCAATATTTCGCACTACCTCAGGGGCAGGATGCAGATACGCCTGCACCCCAGGCCTAGCACATGTAGCGAGCGTTCGGAGATATCCTCTCGCGCCGGAACCTGTGGCCTCCAATTTGGCATCACTAAATTCCCTATAGGAGTAATTCGCCGCATGTATTCTTGATATATGGTGATAGAAGAGATGCACCGGCTGCGAGACGCTTTCCCTATAATTAGTGATCGATCTTCGTCCTCAGCTCATTCCGCAGTCAGGCTGGGAATATCACAGGCCCCCAAGCTAGTCCAAGCCTGCTGACCACATGAAGCTGAACATCTGCACTGCACCTGGAACTCGGACCGCGTTGGAAGTCTAAAATTATACAGTGCGCAGTCTACCAATCGCGAAAGGTATGGAGTGGTGTTGCTACGAAGTCGAGATAGGTCCTATTACTCTGACTGCTTGAAGCTGAGATTCTTACTAAAGACAGCCCTGCAGCACATTCCATGCGCAAGGGCACCTGACAAAAGCGCCGGCCGACACGTCCCAAGACGCGACAGCGATATTGCACTGCGCAGAGTGCTCCAAGCACCTCGAACCACTGCAGGTCTGTCGAAGTGGACCGCGCGCCTTGACCCTTCTACCTTATGAGCAGATACTGCGCGGCATCGTCAACACTAAAAAGCATTTGAGTCCTCATTTAGGTGACTACGTCTTTTGTCGAGGCCCTCGCCCGTTGCCACGCGCATCCTCACTTTCACCACAGTCTTCTCATCCGGCATCACAGTCTCTCCAAACTCGATGAACTTTGGTCGTTCAGCAAACGGCTCGAGCTCATAGTTGGCCAACAAGTACCCAAGAATGAGTTTCATCAGATGCACCGCGAAGAAACGACCTGGATCACCATCAGCAAACATCACCATCAAGGATAACGAGCAACACTCACCAGGGCACGCATGCTTCCCCAACCCAAACGGCAAGAACTCCTCACTAATCTGCACCGCAAGCTTCTGCTTCTCGTTCGGCGCCGCAGCTCGATAATGCCGCAGGGGATCATACTCATCCGCCGACTTGCCAAAAATCTTCTCGTGCCTCTCCGCATCGCGCTGCGCCCGAGTGACGATGGTTGCGATGTGAGTGCCCTTTGGTAGATAGGTCCCATCAGGAGCCTCGAGACCTCCCGGCTTGACAACTTCACGAATCAGACCTTGGCCTCCCATCGGTGCCCACCGAAGCGTCTCGCGGATGACGGAGTCGAGTTTGGCCATGTTGCGGATCTGGGTGGGGTCCTGCCAGACAAAAGGGTGTTAGCTATACTTGAAAAGTACGTGGCAATATCTTAGAGAGTGGTGTAGACGTGGAGCGATGCGCGTCGTGCAATAGATGCTCTGCCGCAGTCTAGGCCACCGTTCCATGCCTTGGACCCATCACTACGTACCTCGGAGAGGAGGGGGAGGATTTTTCGCGCTTCCTCTGATAGCTCAACTAGCAGGGAAGAGGCGTGCTTGTAGGAGAGGATGTTGAAGAGGATGAGGCCGGACATGATGGAGGTTGTGGATGTCGCGAAGACATTGAAGAGGACCATTTTGCCGGCGATGTTGAATGGGTCGCTCTCTTTTGGATCTTCTTTTTGGGCAGCTGCGTCAATGATCCACTGCATCATGTCGTTCGACTTGTCTTTCTCTCCAGCTTCCATTTTCGCCCTTAACATATCCAACCTCTTCTCAATCCCTGGTTGAACATACCTCCTTGCCAACCAATACAGCCCCTTACTCGGCGCACTTACCACCGGCATAACCCAAGGCTGCATCGCCACCGGCACCAAAAATCTCATAAACAGCGTCGTACTCCCAAACACCGCCAACCACCGATCCACAGCCCGATTATACCCCTCATTGCGACAAAGCGGCACGCCCACGAAAATTTTATTCACAGCATCAAACGCAACTTTATTGATAATCGTCTGTATCTTCACCTCCTTCCACTCCCCGTCTGTCTTAACTCCCACCTTCCCCATCTCCTCATCCCAACACCTTCCGACCTCCTCCTCAACTTCCCGACTCACATTCATAACCTGCCTCGTCAGATCCCTCCTGATTACGTCGAAGTCTCTGACACTCTCCTTCCCAGGGCCATGCGCCATCCACTCGAGACCGAGCATGTCGTCCATGACTTTCGTCGCAGAGATGGAATCCTCGGGCTGCTGCGCTACCCAGCTTGTGCAAGAGGGTGGCAAGAGGACGAGGTTGAAGTTCATCCATGGCATCACGAAGGGTTTCCCGTGTTTTGTATAGGTGGTGTAGCCTTCCTCGAAATGTCCGTTGGAGGTGGAGAGTTCGGAGAGGCAGGCGCGGAGTTTGGGGAACAGATGGCGGTTCTTGAGGCCGACCCAAGGGATATTCGGCGGGACATTTGATGGTCGGAGTCGAAGTGTTTGTAGGACCAGAAGGTAGAGGAAGAGCACTGTGATGCAGGTGAGGATGGCGAGGAGGATGAGGCCGGTGTAGTAGCCGCATGTCCAGACGGTGGCCGATGATGGGGTCAGAGACGTCCACTCCATGTTGATGTCGACGTCCGTTGTCAAGCAGACTCTGCTAGCTTCTTTCTGGATTCTCCTACGTTCAGTCTTCCAGCTGTACTTCAGTGATTGTTGTTCATGCCAAGCTCCAGGATGGAGGAGATGTGCTGCCTATTGTCGTTAGAATCGTGGACTTATCCGGGTGGCGCACCCGATGTACTTATGATATCTCTGGACATGGACTAATGGTCGTACATGCCATGGTTCAATACTTGTCGCCTGCTTGGCACTCTCGTCTTACAAGACCATAGATCCCATTGACCGGTCGGCCAGCCGCATGGTGTCACAGGAGGGATGCGAATACGCGACCAATCAAACGGTGCTGCCGGTCTGCGGAGAAGGCATGAATGAGCGATTCGCATTCGCGAAAGCTCCATAGCAAGAATCGTCAAGAAATGGTTTCATCTTCAATGCTTAGCAGTATGTGTGTCGTGTACTTCTGTGACTCACATATGGCTTGTGTTGCATTCACTGTTGCCACCCGCCCCCCCCCCCCCCCCCCCCCCCCCCCCCCCCAACCAAAACAAGAATCCAAACTGTGGAACAGCAGATCGCCACGCCAAATCCAAATACCGTCTCACCACAACATGCCAAAGGACCAGAACGCCTCGCCATGCAAAGCCATGCGCCCAGAGCGCCATCGTCCCATCATGAGCCACGCTAAATTCATCATCTCACAGACTCCCCCTAAACCCCTCCACCACACCCTCAAGCATCCTCATACCATAAAATTTCGCCACAACCTCCAGCACTCGCAACTGCTTGACCAATCCCTCCTTCTGCACAGTCCCAATCCACTCCCCAGCGCACCCACAATGGTCCATGAATTCATTGATCCTGATCTTGCCGCACTTTCGACACTTCAAATCCTGCGTCGTCCACAACACCGCCATCTTCTGCACATCCGCGATAAGTCTCTCCTCAATCTGGAGCGGTCTGAATACAGCGCCGCAGCCAGGGTTATCGCACTTAGCGACGAGGATGGGCTGAGTCGCGTCGGCAGGAACGAGGTCCTGGTCCCGACAGAGATCGATGTCTTTCGGGAGGCAGCAGTCTGGGCAGGAGAGTTGTTTTAGTGACAAGGTGCTGCTGGGGTTTGTGAATGAGCCGTCAGAGGAGAATTCGCGGATGTCGAAGAGGTGAAGGAGTTCCTTTCGTAACAGGCGCGCTTCGAGTGTGATGGTTTTGTCGAGGGATAGCACTTGCATGATGCTTTTCACGAGTTCGAGGACCGGGTTCTGAAGATTTAGGTGTGAGCCTGGGAGTGTTGGGAATGTCCAGTCGGGAAGCAGTTCCTCAATCATGGACTCCGTGCGTTGACGACGGAGGAGCTGGAGAATCTTCTTCTGGAGCGGTTTCGAGAAATGTTTTGAGAGCACGTTTCCGGGTGTGGTCTGATCTTCCTTCTCGGAGTGGAAGATGGATGCGTGGATGGGGAGCTGAGTTGCTCGTGGTATACCACTAGTCGAGTCATTGGGTCGTTTCCGTTGGTGCATAAGCTCGATATACTCCACAATCCAATCGTGGAACTCTGGTTGGAGGATAGGTGGGAGGAAGGTTGCCATCTGCCAGTGCATGATCATCTTGAGCTGCTGATTCTCTGCTTCGACAACTTCGGTGCAGCCTTTGCCGCCGTAGTTGAACTCGTCGTACCAGGCCAGGTAGTCCCAGTATTCCGTGATGGCGAGGTCCAGGAAGTGGAAGGCCGGCTTCGTGCTGATCGTCTTCAGAATGTACTGACTGTACGCGAACGCGTTGCCGACTTCTGCCTTTGAGGTCTGCAGTAATAGACGACCAGCATTGGCGAAAACAATGTGCGAACCGACACGCCTGAACTCAGACATGAGCTGCTGGAAAGCTTTGCGCGACATGACCTGCACGTAGTAGTGCAGATTGCGGTCGTATAGGTGAGAGCTTGGACTCTCGACCCACCGCACAAGATGTTGAACGAGTGTGTCAGCCATCGAGCTGCCGCTATTGCAAGCCTCTTGCCACCAACTACGGACCATCTCGCGCAGAGCACCAATGCCGGCAGCAGCGAACGCATTCTCTGATTGTATTGTTTGGGTCGTCTCATCCAATGCATCTTCTTGTGCGCCAGCACCAGAGATGCCCAGAGGATCTGAGCCTTCTGCTTCGTTGAGCACCGCCGCTGAGAGGATAGTGTTGATGGCCAGATTTTTTACACTCAAGTCAATGCAGACCGACGAGTAAGTTCCTGGATTATTCACAGCAGGCATGTCGACGACTTCCATCGACCCAAGAATGTCGTCTTTCTCGTGCCCGGCGTGATCTGGTCGTGCATCTTGCGACCACCACAGCACAACCTTCTCCTTTTGTAGTCGCCTTGCGTAAGCGATGTCGATCAGGAAGCGTGGATCGTCCATCTCTAAGTTGCAGAGTGGTACGTTGCCGTACCTTGAGAACTCCAGCAGATGGGTCACCCATGAGCCCAGGTCCAGGTAGTGGCTCACGAGTCGCTTCGCCACGAAAGACTGCCAGCCCAGCGGAGGCAAGTGCTTGTCCGACTCTTCTGAGCGGAGCTTGAGCGTTGGGAATGTCTGCAATATCGGTAGCTCATGCACTAGCATCTGAGCTCCGTGCGATTGCAGGACAAGCATAATCGGCAGCGACTCTTCTTTCTGGATCTTCTTGACCGCATCGCCAAGTTCTTGCAAGGCTCGTCGCTGAGTTGTGACCTGTACCGACTTGAAGTGCAGCGAATCTTGATAGTCAACCACATTCTGCCAGGGCTGCCCACCAGTCTCTTCGAGTTTGCGGTTCAATAGATCTTCATAGATGCGGTCGACGTTCGGCATGCCTTGTTCGCTTCTTGCTCTGTTCAGCACCACAATCTTCGCCTCGGACTTTGTTGACGAGAAGAGCGCGTATATCTGACGCTCGCCAGCACTGATGTGGTACAGTGCGAGGTAGCTGAAAGGCGCAGCGCTCATATACGGCTTCTTCGGTGCCGCTGTTCGGAGCGCTGAGAGATCGAACCCCTGCTCGAGGCCTTTGCCAAGCACACCACGCTGACTTTCATCGAAGGTGCATACGCATCCCAAATCGAGCATTGCTCGAACGTCGAGAGGCACCTGCTTCTCATAAACGCCCTCGACACTCGAGTGGTTAAAAAGTATAGACAGCTTCTCCTGCTCCTTGACATATACTTGCTCGCTCATGGTGAGCTTGAACAGGTGAGCTGAAGGATGACCATTTGGCAAGGTATGGTTGATGATCTTCTCAGCGCTCACGCCGTCGACAGATACGTCAGGCAAGTCGTCCTCTTTGAGGTTGAGGAACACTTGCCTGGGTACCACAACTTTGAGTTGGTGGACTTTCTTGTCAATGAGCACGAAAGCTCTGACCTCACCAGGCGACTCTGTTTCTCGAAGCTGCAGGATCTGCCAGTCTGTGGTGTAAAGCAGCTCGGCTTGATTTCTGAAGAACGATCCAATAGCATCCGCAGCATCTTGTCGCTTTTCACCAAAGAGTTGTCGTCGTCGAGCACGAGCAGCCTTCTGAATCTTCCACTTCTTCTTCTGGTACTTTAGCCATCCTGTGTAGTCTTCTGTGATCGAAGGCATTACTGCAGGAAGTGAATCGTAGAGATTGGCACTAGCCGGCTTCTCATCGATGGCCTTCCTTTTCTGCGAGCTCACGATCTTCGCAGCAATGACAGGCTTTAGCTTGGCCATGGGCGTCGCGCCAAAGTCCTCCAGGTCACCACCGCCGGCCCTTGGCATAATGTTAGCATCGCGCTCGGCAAGCGGCTGCTTCTGAAAGATATCCGTGAGTTTGGACTGCTGAAATCGATCGTCCTTCGTTCTGATCCTGCGCGCGAGCCAATCGGGATGTGCAACTCGAGGCACTGGGTTGCTGACCTTCTGAAGTGCAGCCGGAATCGTGATCAGCTTCTGTATGACCGAGCTGAGTCGTTCCAGGTAGTAGTCCCAATCGATGATCGAGCGGGGGTCCATATCGCCAGGATCTTCTCTCAACCACTTTCGGAGATAGAAGCGCTTTACGGGCTCTTCGGCGGATAAGATCGCAGTCGGAATGGCTCTCTCGGTGACAGGAGCGTTCTTTGGCCTAGACGAGATAATGTACTTGCAGTTCAGTCCCTTGTCCTTGACCATTTGTTCACCCAAGAACTCCGCAAGACGTTTTGCGGTCGTGATGGCAGTCGACTTCTGGGTACCGTACTCTTCGAGTGTTTTGGTCATGCTCTTGTTCTCGCAAATCAGATCGATCAGTTCTTCGTCAGCCAGTGTGCTGCCTTTGCTGTACAGAACATCCAACCATTTATTGGCGACCTTGGCCACAGATCCGTACGTATCCGCGAGAGTTGTGCCTTCCAAGAAGAACTTGAAGATCTGTTGCTGGAAGATTTTGATCAGCTTCAGCTCTCCTCTCCGTTTGACTTCGAAACCCTTCAACTCTGCGAGCGATCCATCGTGGTTAAAAACAGCATATCGCTTCTTTAAATTCTTGTCTTCCTCTTTGGAGGTTGGGAGAATCATGGCTTTGTATGGTCCGTCAACCTCGAAGAAGATCGTGTTGTCGCTGTGAGTCTCGTATTTGAAGCTGGCGGGATCTGTCAGAGTCTGATATTGGTGATTGGTGAACTTGCCGTGAACCAGATGGTTCAGCATCACACAAGGGTACGATATGGTCATCTTCTTCCCGTTCTTGAGCTTGAAGTTGAAGTTCTCGGGAAAGGTGGCAGGCAGAATGCACCAGATACCATCTGTGTCCAGCTCCAGCGGGCGTCCGATCCGCTCAACCAGCTGACGTGCCAATTGAATGATCCTGGCTCCTGTCAAGCAAGTCACACCAGCCATCTCCATAGAGTACCATCGAGAACCCTTCCGCATGACATATCCGTAGAACGAGTTCAAGATAACTTTGTGGGCAAGCTGCAAAGAGTCGAATAGCACAATCATCTTTTTGGCTTCCTCGATCTCATGCTGTGCGGCGCCGGCTTTCTCCAAGTCAGAGGTCTTGCCCTTCCAGACCTTCTGCTTGCCCTTAAAGTCGTACCGACGATCACGGAAGTCCTTGACAGTGTCCACGTAGAACGGATTCTCACGCTGGCAGATGATAGCCTCGCGCTCGATCGTCTTCGTGTCGTGGATCTTGTGGTAAATCTTTTTGCTGTAGTCTGTCAACCTCTTTCGGACCATGCCAGTCTGTTCGTCTAAGCTGAGATCCTGGAACGCCCTCGCGAGACCATTGGGATGTTTCGGCGGGAACTTCTCGTTTTCCAAAGCATGTCGGATCATGTTGTATTCATCTCGTTTCGCTGGTAGAAACTCTCCTCGCCAGGACCACGGCATGCGGCGATCGCAAGTCTTGCCAGGCCTATTGAAGTCGCATGCCGCACAGACGGAATCGTCAATCATACTGTCGGGTTGTAAGCGATTTGTTGTCATTATGTTCGGGTACATGGACGCGACATCCAGATGGTAGATCAGCGGCTTCTCACTTCGATTGGGTCGAGCCTTGATCTGCATCAGCCGCTCCACGATCTGTGCCTTCACGTCTTCATAGTTATCCACATCTTCCAGCTTCTTCTTCTCTTCGACCTCAATGCAGAACTTCAGGGCCGCGTCGAGGTCTCGAAGAAGCTCATCAATGGCTCCAGTGTCGATGGCGAAGTTGTTGGGGATGTCGCTCCTGAACACACCAGCTTCGATCGACTCGACGTGGCCGCCGACGTAGGTCTCCGAATCCAGCAGGTGCCCTTCCCAGAACGACTCTCGTGCTTGGACGTGCTTGTTGGGAAGCACAATCTCTTTCTGATATGCCTGCACCATGAGCAACATCTCGCACAGCGTACCAGTACCTTTCCGTAGCACATCGTCTGGCCCCAGAGGAATGATGGTACATAGCGAGAAGATGAACGGATGCACATACTTCATGTAAAGGTAGTATGTAGCTACGGCATCGGACACGGAGTACTCAGCCAGCGTCTGGGGTCGTTCTTGCGCATATGGTGTCATCAGTTCTGGGTCCAATTCGTCTGGATCGTAGCCAAGTTTAGCCACAGTGACTGCCTTCAGACCACGACTACCTTGCGGCAGATAAGAATCTCGACTGACCCATGCGAAGGCGTCCATGTGTGCGCAGTGCGTCGATTGGTAGATGTCTTCGCTGTTCTTCCGGAACCCAATCTCCTGGTACATGTCAATTCCATGTATGCTGGCTCGTGCTTCCACGAAAGGCCAATCGAAAAAGTCTCCGTTGTATGTCACCATGACAGTCGGTCTCGCTTCCTTGACCATGCTGAAGAATCGTTCTATCACAGCTTCCTCGTTTGGCTCATTGAAGATCATGAAAGGTCCCTGGAATTCCGGCTTGGGTGTGTAGTCGAAGTCCTGGATATCCTCGGACACAATCTCGCGATTTGTAATGAGAAAACCCTGTCCGTCGATCATGTACGATATCATCATGATCTGATCGATCGCAGCGTCTGGGAACTTCAAGGGCAGTTTCGTCGTCTCAATATCGTATGCCATGACAACAGGATCTGCACGCGTCAGACGTTCCTCGAGGCACGTCAATTTGATGTTGCCATGCTTTGCCTCCACCGAATACCACTTTCCTATCCGGATGTCCAAGTCGATGGCGACTCGCACATGGTAGGGCACGTCATACTCTCGGATGTCGACAATGAAGTCGCTGGCGTCTGCGATGGTCGTCCGGCGGTTGTCCAGCATTTCGTGATCGTCAAAAAGATCGAATCCAGCATTCGCGCTCGCAACCTCAGCATATGTGTCTATGGCTGTTGTCTTCGTCTTGTTCTTCTCTGCAAGGGGCGACAAGTCCCTCCTCACTGCCAGCAGGTCGTTCACATTGGCGAAAAGCAGCTTGAGGAACGTCCGCCGATAGCCAAGCAAATGGTTCGGCATCTTCAGATCATCTTTCTCGACTCGTTCCACGCCTCTTACAAGGCCCTCGTAGCCTCGGCGAACCCATTCTTCCACCTCGGGCTCTTTGCCCTTCTTGACCGCAATCAAGAAGTATGGTTGGTATTCCACGCTCGCTTTGAACGACTCGCCCTCGTCTCCAATGAAGTAGAAGTCCACGGCTGCACGTCCTCCCGGTACTTTCGAGTCCTCAATGGCTGTACTGTGCATGTTACAGAGCCATCCTACGCGCTTCTTGCCCGCCTCGAATCGCTGGAATCCCTGGCTCTCGTCAATCTTGTGAGCAAGTCGTGTGGCCTCGATTCGCTCTTGGTGCGATGTCGCCTCGGATGATCGCAGATCACTCGACTTGACTGCCTGCGGTTTTCGCGTTCTGTCGCTGAGTTGTCCAGGTTTATTCGCCCCGAAACGCGATCGGCCTTCCTTCCTACGGACAGGCATTGTGGTTGACTGTGGCCAGGTCGGCCGGTTCGTGTATGTCTATTGGCGTGTCATGAAGTCGTTATATCGTACAGAGTGCACATACAATGCGGAATGCGCCACAGAAGAATCGAAAGTGCAACGCGAAGGACGCGACGCGTCTCAGACGCTTTTGGCTGACTCAGCAAGGTTTGTGGCGCCTTCCACTTTCCGCTGCCGACGACTCAACGTCGACCTTCCCTATTCACCGTCGCCATCGACATTGAAATGACAACTTTCATACACATAATGGCGTCTAACGGGGAAACCCATGTCAAAAGCACAGTGCCAGCAGCTGACAACGTACTGGTACAGCAAAACAGCCCGTTGCTACAATTACCTGCTGAGCTGAGGAACAACATCTATCGCATGGCGGTATCTAATGGCGAAGTGTTCATACACCTCGATATGTCTTATGCCAGGCTGCCGGCACTTATGAAAGTGTGTCGGCAACTCCGCCAACAAACAGGGTCCATCTAATTACAGGAGAACATCCACAGGTCGAGGAACGCGACCTCGACGCAAAGCAGTACATACGCTGGTGCCAATGCTCCCCCGAAGCACAAGAGAGCAAACACTAGCCACCAAGGTGTTCCACATGGTCGAAAATCTAGGTGAAGATCATGGCTTGCATTGGCCTCAGATCGGAGACGTGCTCGAGAATGTTCAAGGCGCACTGGCGGCTAGCACGATCGTGTCGATAAGTGTAGGGCTCTAGCGTCCTTCGACCAGTGCCCTCAGGTAAAGCAGCTCACTCTTAGCGCCCGAGAATACTGAGTGGTGACCGTAGGAATGGACTGTGGATGGCGACCAGAAAGCAGAGGCAGTTGCATGAGATTCGTATGCATTGTTTCAAGTTGGTATTCGGCTCATCATCAGTATCACGCTCGAGCTCCAACACACCGACGCTCTTCGCAGCTCATTGCACTCAGCGTGCTCGGAATATCTCATTCTGGTGGAGAGGAACAACAAAACCACCCGCTTCTACCCAGCTGCACCGTTTGAAGAGCAACAAAAGGCAACGTTAGCGGCACTACTACGCTGGAGGTCAGCCACTTCACTCGCGTCCTTCACACATGCAGGCTTGGCTTTCTATTACCTTGCTGGATGGCACGCCATTCTCCTCTCCCTCTGCTGGCTCTGCGCTCTTGCCTTCTGAACTCATACGTTAGCAGAGCCCTCGTATCGGTCATGGCTACAAGCCGCACCTGCCGCGTGGCTAGCACTCTGCTCGCCAGACTTCTGATTGGTGCCAGCGGAGCCTTCCTTCTTATCACTAAGCACGATATACTCGCCGCTTTCTGTCCTCTCTGCGTTTGGATCTTCATGTGGCTTCTGGTTCTCCTGAGCGGCAATGTGCTCGTGTGCTTGATTGACGCCTGGCATTCTGGATGATGTCTGTCGGATGTGTGGTTTCGATGAGTCTTGGTCTGGTAAGTTTTGATGCCTCAAGTGTTCATTCGTAACGAATGTTGTGATGTCGAGCGCTTGAAGTGCTTGCGTGACGTATGACTGAATTGTGATGCAGGCTGGCATGCGGCAAGCGGGACCACCCATGAAGCACGACATGTTCTCCTCAGTCCTTTACCCTGCACGTTTGGACAGTTCTGCATTTCACATATCGGACGGTAAGATCATATGTCATGTCATCACGCAGTCGACCGCTCTTGTCGATCATCAAATCTATCAAATATTAACCGTCCGTCCTTAAAGAAGAAAAGCATAGTCCTCACTACACTCTCAGTTTCAAAATTCCTTGTTTGGTGATGGTTGTCGAACATGCTTTGGCGAACGCGGTCTGACTGAAAAGTTCGCACCGCGTGGTTGAGGCCCCATCACTCACAGGTGCACATGAAGCCACATCGAATCCTTCGACGGAGCGGCTAGGCAATGAGGCCGTGCGGCACAGTTCCATCCTCACAGCCTGTAATGATCTCTGAGCAGGAGGATGCAAAAGCCAGTCAACGTAGATTTTCCTGCGTTGCGAGCGTAAGTGAAGATCGAAGTGGATAGTACGACTGACGGAGGCTGAATGCAAAGTCTTCTTGTTTCAACAATTGCGGTGAGTGTGCAAAGACAGATGATATTGTCCACCTTCGTTCTACGCCATTGCCAACACGCATGGATGAGTCGATCAACGAGTTCATAGAAGCGCTACTCCGGAAAATCGTCTGCAGCGAATCATCCCGTGGGACTGGATGGCGTTCACTTGCGCGAAGCTGGAAGACAGTCCAGCAAAGCAAAGGCTAGAAATTCGTTCCCGTGAGCGTTATGTACAAAGCCAGAAACGCAATCAAGAAAGTAGCTTCTGTTACTAAGAGTGAGGATTCCACCGCGGACCTGTCCATCGATATAATTGATCCAGAAGCCTTCGTGGACGGTCGCGTTGGTGGAAATACCGGCAGACATCGACTGCATAGGTTTGATTGATGTGCCAGTGGACCCAGGAGGCCAGAGGACAAGGTTAGAGATGCATGAGCTACGTGCAAACTTATCGCTTCTCTCAGCCTCGTCCGTTCTATGCAAGCACGGCAAGTGGGTTCTTGTCAGCTGTCCTACGGCCGATGCATCTCGACTCCACGCGATCCAATGAGAAATCCCATTGGTGTCCGACCTCGGTACCATCTCGTGCTCGAGTGATGTAGTCAAGAGACTGTTCAGATTGAGGGCTGTAATGAAGAGGAAAGTGCGACATCTCGCGAGTCAAGAGCTAGGATGCAGTGTGAAGCTTACAGCCCTTCAACATGACACTCAGTCTGTCATGATTGCTCCGCACCTGCAAGGCGTTCTCAAAATCGTCTGCCTTCATAGTCGTTTGCCTTGATAATGTGGTGATCGAGGCTTGCGGGCGCACTGTAGATTGCCGGACTCACCAATTTTGAGCGCGAACAATGCCTCTTTTAGTGCCGAGCACGCATCGACCACTCAAAAAGGCCCAGTCTAAAGTTTGCACTGCATAAAGAGCTTCTCCTGCTTGCTTGTCAGAAGATGAGCTTCAAAGCGCCCGTCAAGCCCCAGTCCAAGCCTTCCATCTCTCTTGCCATCTATCTCGCTGATGTCCAACCAGATCCGTCGAAACCCAATCCACCGCGCAAGGAATACACTGTACCTCCTGTCCCACAGTCTTACACATTAGCAACTCATTATGTCCGTCGTGCCGCTGACGATTAAGCTTTCTAGAGTACACCTTCGAACCGATTTCGGTGGTTTCGGTGTGCTCTGGATGAACTCGACGACCTCTTCCATGGAGGCGCCTATGCTTGGAGAGCGGCAGTGCTTGTCGATAGGCTATTGAGTCCCTTCGATCCACATGCCAGTGCATTCTGGGAAGTTGTCCGCGTCATCTGCAAGCCAAAAATGCCAGTCACCAGCATCTTCGTAGTTCCGCCGGAGGACTTCGTTGATTGTCTGCGTCGAAGCTTGTGAGTTGAGACTGGATTGAGGGCGCGCCACTACTTACATCGATTGTGACTTGAAGCAAGCGAAAATTTCGCGATCTGCGTCGTTTTCGGATCAGGTACTTCTTCCTGGCATTTCTCTCAACAGTTGCCATCGTGTGGGCTGTTGTTGCTCAGTCGAATGATTTGCGTTGATGGAAAGGCCGCCCATGATGTGATTATGCCGTTCTGGAACGATGGGTAGCTTTGGGATAGGACGTTTATAAGGAGGAATTTTTGCGGCATGGTTCGAACTGTACTAATAGGCAGTAGCCCGCGACTGGCTGCCAGGCCTGAGAAGCTGCTTGTTGCTTAGCCGCGCGCTTCGTTCGACCCACTCCTGAGAATGCAGGATGTGCCACATGTCGCTTCGACCAGCCTGATGAATGAGCATTCTGTAAGCTGATTCGGCTGTAAGATTCAAATGTTGATGTGGCAAAGGAGGCCGGGTATCATATCTGTTCAGTACACTTCTATTTCAAGGCCCCAGCCTCTGTGTACTTCCCACCGGTCCCACCGCAACTCCATTAGCAGCACCTAGTGTTCCTCTTCCAGGCGCTGGCCCAGTCCGTGTGCTAGGCAGCACTCCATACCTCCCATAAGTCTTCTGATCCACACTGACATAATGCGGTAACCTGCCCAACAAATTCAACTTCCCCTCGATCCACGCCAGAATCTTGTCATGCGGCGCAAGAAACTTGATGTACCCCAACCCCCAAAGATAACCCGTCGCAGCACCACAAAGATGTCCCAGCAGACTCGTATGTGGTACCAAGAAGTTGATGACCAGAATCAAAAACAGCGGCGTCGTCCAGGTGGGGATCTTTATATCTTCGCCAAGCTGGAAGTAAGGATCTGCTCGGTAGGTTTTGATTGCTTCGTTGCAGAGCAGAAGGAAGACCCAGACGCTGCTGCCGACTGCTGGGCTGTCGAGATGGAAGATGAAGCGCTCGAGGAGGGTGTAGAGGCCGCCAGGCAGGAGTCCGAAGGGACCAGTGAAGAGGACGAATGTGGTGATTGTGCCGTGTTCGGATTCGAAGCGTTCGAGGAGAGGGACAAGGGCGAGGATATTGAGGAGGTAGTGAAAGATGTCGCGGTGTATGAGGGGAAAGGTGTTCAGGCGGTATACTGGACATGGTGTTAGTGGTGGGAAGTTCCTGTACCAGAGAGTATTTTTGCACATACACGTCGAGAGGTTAATCTTCTGCGGTATCAAGGCTCCCCATTCTATTATGCTCGGCGCGAACAAGTGGGCGATGTAGAGGGCAGTGATGACGGCCAACAAGCCGCGGGTCGCGAGCGGAAGTCTGAGAAGGTAACTCCGTATCCTGCGCGCATCCGGCACGTATGCTGAAAAGCTGTTGACCATGTCTGGCGGTGCTATCGGGCATGCATTACAAAATCTGAGGCGTGAAGAAGGTGAGCATGTGACACTTGCAGGAAACATCCCCAGTGCATCCGATCCCCTCCGTAACGCGAGATCGACTCTGGGCGGTGGCACTACGACAATTAGCGTCCAGCAACGTGGCTCATCAATGCTTCATGGTCCCTCCCATCAATATCTTTCACCGCCGCATGTTCATGATATAACACAAGTATGGCGCTCTGTAGGTCCAATGCAGTCGCAGAGATGTCGATATAGCTGACAAGAACCCATCACAGCCGCGCGCCTCCTCACACTTCGAAAATCGCCCATCCTGCTCAAGCTCCCACCATATCTCAGTGCCCTCCTGATTCTGGTTGGCATTGCATGGCTGCTCCTCCTACCACTTAATGAATACTCACGGCAGACGTACATCTCGGAAAACGCGATCCTTCCCGGACAGGTTCATACATACTTCGGTGGTAGTGAGCACAATGTCTTTCGTGCATATCGACAGGAATTATACAATCTGGACCAGCAGCAGGATGAACAGCACAGGACAGACGGGCTGTACAGAATACTGGGAGAGATCGGGTTGAAGAGAGCACGACAGACGTACAGCTATAAGGTTGCTGGAGAGACTATATCCGGCACGAACATCTATGGCTTACTGCAAGGACCACGAGCAGACGCCACGGAGGCAATGGTCCTGATCGCAGCATGGCGAAACTTTGATGGAGAGGTCAACTACTCTGCTGTCGCACTTGCGTTAACGCTTGCTCGGTACTTCAAGAGGTGGAGCATATGGAGTAAGGACATCATTGTCCTGTTTCCAGACGACAGCACGTACGGTCCAGAAGCCTGGGTCTCAGCATACCACAGCACATCCACCATACCGACATCATCCCGAAACATCAGCGCATTGCCGGTAAAAGCAGGCGCACTGCAAGGAGCCGTCGCCCTGGACTATCCAGTGGGACCATGGGGAAAGCGATTCAGTAAGCTCGATGTGCTTTACGATGGCATCAATGGCGCATTACCCAATCTTGATCTGCTTAACACCGTTGTCTCTGTCGCGAGCAGCCAAATGGGCATCGGCTGCAGCCTTCACGGCATGGAGCACCACTCCGACAAGTACCAGGATCGACTGAAGTGTCTGGCAATGGGCGTCATGACACAAGCTGCTGGACACGCTACCGGTCCACATTCCGCATTCATGCCGTACCACGTCGATGCTATCACGCTCAAAACTGTCGGCGATGGCTGGCACGATGAGATGAGCCTGGGTCGAGTGACAGAGAGCATCTTCAGATCCATCAACAACTTGCTCGAGAAGTTCCACCAGAGCTTCTTCTTCTACATCCTGCTGAATACGCATCGATTCGTGAGTATTGGTAGTTACCTACCAGCTGCGATGTTGGTGGCCGGCAGCTTCAGCATCAATGCGCTTGCACTGTGGGTCTTGAGTGGCAAAGGTCCGAAGGAGTTCCCGGGAGAGAAGACAAGTGGAGGCGCGAGCGAGAAGCTGAAGGAGAAAGGCGTGGTCGCGGTCCAAGAAGGCGAGGACGTTGCTTTTATTCCGAAGGCAGAGCTTGAGACGGTGGAGAGGAAAATGTTTGTGCCTGCTGCAGTCGTGCTGTTGGTGCATCTTGCGAGCTGCATACCGCTTTGGGCGCTGACGCACTTACACAAGGCGGTAAGATGCACGCGCCAGATCCTGGAACGTTTAGATACTGACGCGTTTGCAGGTTCTTCCATCTGCACATGGTGTTGTGTCAGGGCTAAGCTATATCTTCGCCATCCAGATCAGCATCCTGCTTGTTCGCAACTTCAAAGCAACGGCACAGCAGCTGCAGATGATGCAGTCGTTCTCGCTGCTCTTCCTCGGCGCGACACTGTCAACATGGGCGACGATCAACTTCTCTCTAGCATTGATTGTTGGTCTGCTGGCTTCGCCGCTCAGCTTCATCCGACCGGCGACCTTCCTTATCACCACAAACGCGAAGGGCGAACGACAAAACTCGCCAGTAGACGTAGTGCTAAGCGTGCTCTCCACGCTGGTCTGGCTGTTGGCTTCGCCGCCACTTATGATCTACGTGCTCAGCTATTACCTGAAGCAAGAACTTGGGTGGATCTTACTTGAGATCGCAAAAGGCTGGACAGCACAAGGTGTCTGGAGCAACCTTGTGGTGTGGAACATATGGTGGCCAGCATGGGTAATTGCAGGCGCAGTGCTATTCAGCAGTGTAGCACGCAGCGTCATGATATGATGGTCAGTAGTCATGATACAAATGCCAAGAATGCTCATCTAGGTTGCAGGTGTCGTCTCCTCAAGGATAAGTAAGCTTGTCTTTCGACCAGGTTGTCGAAATGTTCAAGTGAGGAAGGCACGCTTGAGGAAGGCACGCTTGAGGAAGGCACCTTCCTTCTCCCAGCTTTCGACCTTCTCCCAGCCTCATTCCATTACCTGTCTCACGACATAACTTCAACTCACTTCACGTCTTTCACGCACTCTACACGCTCTGCCGTCGCATCTATTGTACATAACAATCCTCTGCAACATCATCGTCTTTTGTACTCGTCTGAATCACCACGATACCACATTACAATGGCACCAACCAAGAAAGACACAACCGCCAGCAGCGACAAGCAGAAAGCCCTCAGCCCAGAAGACAGTGCAGTCTGGATCAAAAACTACCTCCGCGAGAAGAACCGTCCCTTCAGCGCCATTGAAATCAGCGGCAATTCCCAAGGCCGCATCGGCAAGACGCAAGCCGTCAAACTCCTCAAAGATTTGCACGAGAAAGAAGAAATCCAGGGACGCAATGCTGGCAAGCAATATGTGTACCATGCTTTGCAGGTATGTGGATCCAAACCATGAGGTCTAGGCGCTGCGCTGACGCCAGGTACAGGAGGAGCCATCAGAGGATCAAGAAACCAAAGTCGCCGAAATGGACGCCCTCACCACCACCCTCAAGGAGGAGAGCGCCGCCCTCAAAGCTGAGGAGAAAGAGCTCCGTCAGCGGCTCCGGGAGGGTGCTCACGTTGTTCCGCTTGCTGAGCTCAAGTCCGCCATTGCCGCTCTTGGAAAGGAGAAGGCGGAGCTTACCGCACGACTGGAGAAGCTGAAGAGTGGCGATGTCAAGCCTGTTAGCAAATTCGAGAAGGACGAGGTCCAGAAGCAGTGGAGCAAGATCAAGAAGAGCTGTGAGGCGAGGAAGAAGATCAGGATGCGAGTCTGGAAGGATGTGGTGAGTGCTGCAGAAGACCGGCAACAGAAGAAGTTGGATGCTGAGGCTGTGGAGGAGTTGAAGGAGGAATTGGGGTTGGAGTTGTGAGGTGGCGGTAATGTGAGATGACAGATGCGTGGTCAAAAGTTCGCGATGTGGACGGCTCATGGCTGTAAGACTGATAAGACTAGACAGACGATAGCTCATTTGCACAGCCGTCAATACGACAGCATAGCATCGATACAAAATCAATATCAGCAGTGATCTCCCAGCCTCTTGTTCACTCACGTGCATCGTGGCCCTAGCGTGTCAAAGGAGATCTGGAATGACGCGTTGCGATTCTGGAACTTTACGGCGATCGTGTTGAGAACATCCTCCTTATCGGACCCGTCCTCGCACTGCTCGCCCATGACAAGATGCCTCCAGCCAAATGTCCCCGGGCCGACTCTGACGCCAATTCACAACCCGCGCCAAAACGACCACCACCGAACCCGAGATGTCATCTTCTGTCACGACCGACGCGCCAAAAACGCGTATAGACATCAACGCAAAGTCCCTCGAAATACCCTTCGAGAGTGCATATGAAAATGTCTGCTTCGATCCTTCAGAATGGGCAAAAGAAGACGACGATGAGAAGATGACGAAGGCAGCTGAGAGGAAAATAATGACGAAGAAGACGAAAAGGACAAAACGTTCGACAAGCCAGCCAAAGACCGCCCAGGCTACAAACACATCTTCATAAAAGCGGCTTTGGAGCTCTTGAGTGACAATGTCAAAGAAACAATGCAGAGGAATCCCGATACCTTCGGTATCAATGTTTACAACGACTTCTTCGGCTACGCTGTGTTGAATCTGATTGAGGGAGTTGGTAAATTCGTCCAGTACAACAGCACTGCGAGCAAGAGCTAGACCAATACAGCGCACCCTCATCTCCACCTCCCTCTCCGCAAACTCGACCCACCGCGCCTAGTCCGCCCTTGCCTGCCTCGCCCAATTCCTCCGACACGGCGCCCACGGCGTGTGCTGGATGCACCCCGACGACGGAGAACGGGTAGCAGCCCTCCTCACAGTATTCCGCGTGCTTGAACGCCATAGATCTGGTTGATGAGCTGAAAGCAGATTCCCAGTTCCTTGACCTGGGTCTGGTCATGGCACTGTTTTTGACGAACGATGGGGAGACGTCGATTTATGGCGCGGAGCCGATTGTGGGGTATGCGAAGAAGGCGGGGATTGAGTTGAGGGATGTGGGAGTTGCGAGGTTTGGGAAGAGGGTGGAGGATTATGCGGAGTTTGAGGCGTTGTGGGTGAGTGTGAGTGCTATGCGATGGGGATATGGGAAAGTGGCGAGGTTGTGCTGTGTCTTTGGATGATGTTGTTGTGGATGCTGATGTGGAATTGGGGTGCAATGTTATATGAAAGCTCATGGACCTCATCGACCGGTCAATGGAGGGATTGGTTCAATATTATGCAGTGGTCAAGAGCGGAGAGGTCAGAGTATGCTTTCGATAATGAGGATCCGTTGGTGAAAATTTGAGAAACATATATCAAGTCTGAGAATTTCATGCCGATGTGAAATAGTTGTGTGGCAGCCAGAGGAGAGCCTCGATGTCGCAAGGTATACTCTTCTTGGTGTAATGCGAGGGCCCAACCAAATGAAGACTGCTTGCGCACGTCCGATTCCCATCCTAGTCAAGACCTTCAGCAAACTCCCTAACACCATGAAACACCCCTCAAGCTCTCTTCACGCCACCACCAGAACCCGTCGTCTTGACCCCCACGCCCAACACAATCGCCACCCTCGTCAAAACAAAAGGCCAAGTCATGACAGCCGCAGTCCAATCCTGGCCCGTCCATTTCCGCAAATCCAACCACTCCCCCCAACCCCCCACCGCCATCGCCGTACTATGCGTATAAAACGCATCACACGCCAAAATCCCCATGCACAGGAATTTCCAGACTCTCAGATCGTCGACAAATCTTAGGGTGACAGCCTCGGTGAAGACAATGAACGCCCAGCCGCCTGCGATCTGCCAGAGCAGGAAGTCGTAGGAGGAGGGGTAGGAGGTGAGGATTTCGCGCGTCGTGCCGGAGATGTAGTAGGGGGCGTTTGTGAGGATTAGGATTATTCCGCCGAAGGCGCAGAGGGGTTCGAAAGTTGTTAGGAGGAGGCGGTAGAGGGATGGGAGGGAGGCGGTGGCTTTTACGGTTGCCATTGTTGCGGGTCTTGATTGGGCTTAGTGATGTGGGTTCAATTGATTTGTTGTTTGTGGTAAATATGATGTGCAAGTGGTGAAAGCTCGCAAGTGGGAGCTTTATATCGCTGCTCGGATTAGGGCGGAGATGAACATGGACATGGATCGTTGTGGTGCCAATGCTGAGCGAGGTGGTTGCTCGTTGGTTCCTTTGACTTGAGCTTTAGGCTGTTGTACACACGACAGAAGATGTTCTACTCCTCGTCGTGTCATTCCTCGAAGGACGCTACTGTCAGGAGCTGTCCGAAGTCTGTCCCAGCTCCATGCACGATGATGTATGTCTTCAAATGAAACAGGGTCTGCGCAACTCAAGATCGAAGCATTGTGCGGAAGTGCTTGGTGGAGCTTAGCTTTCGAGAGCTATCAATCGTGACTACGTCAGGGCCGTGTGTGTCCATAAATAAGACCGCAGGCCTCCAAATCATGACCCAAGAACTCACCTACCACCTTTCTAACAACTCAGAACAAAAGCATATTTATCTTCGAAGCGACACAACATCATGGCTGATCCAAACCAACCAAAAGAGGACTACCTCGACAAGGGCCTCGATGCCGTTGAGAAGCAGCTCGGTAGGTCAAGCATGTCGAGAAGTAGTTGGTAGTAGACGATGCTGATACTTCGGATAGGCAAGAAGAGTGGCCACAATATTGACCCAGCCAAGGCTCGCAGCACCAACGAGAAGATCGTCAGTTCTTCCTGTGATAGAACTGTCTTTGCGTCGAATATGCTGACATGTGGGACAGACCGACAAGATCCGGGAGACAGGCGAGAAGTTGACTGGCAAGAAGGCGCCAGAGAAGTTCAGCAACTAGATCATGAGCAGTTGGATGCTATGACGAAGAATAATGTTAACGACAGTAACACACAATCAGATGTCTTGGGGCAACGACCTTCATCGTTCTTCTCTTCTTGTCTTATGGTCATGGTCTCGCTCTACGAAGAATCCAGCTGGATCCAACTCCTCAGAGGACGAGGTTTCATCTTCCAGGAATTGTCTCCAGAAGCAGACAAAGCCCTAGTATAACCTGCGCTCTTCATAAGTTAAATAGTGTGAGCATGGTGAGAACATCCGGGACATGCAGCGATGGCTCCGACAGACGACCTTTGCCGCTCTTCGACCAATGTTTATTTTGCAAGGGTCACACCTGCCCAGTCGATCTTTGTGAGGCATGCTTCGCGGCCACTCTCCTCGTAGCTATTCCGTTCGGGCTCATTGAGTTGTTCTCGAGCGATCGATGCTGTAAGCTTCATTCGTGCATTGCCCATTCTTGGGGCAATGGGCAGACTTTACCACAAAATCTGTGTCATGGCAATAAGCAACGAGTGCTAGGTGCTTCATACCTTGCTCAAATATTGACCTGCAACCGCGCTGCCATTCCTTTCCATTGCTGTTTCCAAGTCATAATGCAGACAAAGCTGTTCATCTCTGTGCGCATTCTCGAAGCCTTGGGTTACCTCGCAGTTCTAGTGTCACACTTCAGTGAAGGTAAAGCTTTGAAGTGGCAGGATGTTCAATTTCTCGTCAAACATTGCATCTGACCTCGGAGACCCGATCGCCACTGCCAACGCCATGATCGTCGCGCCATGTCAGTCTATGGCGACTCAAATTGGATCGCCAAGGATTATGCGGTGGGTGATACGCAGGAGTCGCAAATCGAGCTGATGTGCTGGCTCCTCAAACAAGATTTCATCAAGGCCGCTTTGAACGGATCGTGAGTCAGCTTGTCTGACGGCGCCTTTTTAACGCTGACCAAGAAGACGTTGCAGAGACCAAGCAGTCACCTGAATTGATTGCGTGACAGGATGCAACGAAGTTGTCTGGTAATACTCATTGGATCACGACAATGGTGGGCCAGTCGCTCATGTCAAGATCTTGAATCTGTGGTGCTCGCAGTGCAGATGTGGCATTGGGAGCTGGATCTGGATTTGGCTTCAAGTATATCGGTTGGACCAGGAGGCCAACACACCCGCTGCGATCCTGGCCTGCGAGGATAAGTCGTGTTGAGTGATGTTGCGGCCTTGCAGCCAGTTTACAAGCCTTCGAGATAGACAGATCGGCCTAATGTCTAGCCTCCGATACCTTCCAAGTAGGGTTTGACGTGTACCGGACCTTCGCTTTCCAGAATGTAGCCCTTCTCGCATTTATCGAACTTGACTCGCTGCTGTTCATGTTCGTAAAAGTGATCATAGTCTGAATGTGCGGCATCTTTGAGACCGCGAACGTCGCCTTTTGGATGCAGCACCTCCCAAGGATGTGTACATTGTTTACCTCTACAAGTCTTCAACACCATGAGTAGTGCATCGAGGCGGTGCAGAACTTTTGAGACAGGTACTGTTCCGGCACTGCCTGGAATTGCACTTCCAGATGGCACCACATCACTTGCATAGAAAGGCTCCTGGTCGGCTAGCCGTGTCCTCAGGTTTGCAAGAGCGATAGCCTCTTCTGGCAAACCCACGCCGCGTGCCACCTCCGGATAGATATTCCTTGTTTCGTAGGGGTCTGTGGCCAGATCGTACAGCTCATGCTCGCCGCTACACCAGACTGTGTACAGCAGATTGTAGCCATCACCTATCACTCGCAACGCTTTGTAGGTATGGTTCGGGTAGAGCACAGCCCCATACTTTCCCTCCGACATGATAATGCCCCAGCTTTCGACATTGACATGCTCCGACTTCCAGTCTTGACCCGTGACTTCATGTTGAAGCTCTTTCAACGGTATTGCTGAGCCGTCGAAGTCATCCCGAATGCCGCCGTTGGCAAGTGTAAGGAACGTCGGAGCCAAGTCGGTATGTGAGGTGACAATGTCTGTGGTCTTGCCTCGAGCAATACCAGGACCCCGTACTATAAGAGGTACGTTGATGTCCTCCTCAAATGCACATTGCTTTCCCGGCTGCAGTCGATGCTGCCCGATGTGGTAACCGTTGTCAGTGGAGAAGAAAACATATGTTTCGTCTAGGATGCCAGCTTCCTCCAGTCGCTTCACCAATTCATCGATGATCTCATCGACTGACTGAAGAGCACGCAGCCGAGACCGATACCAGTCATCATTTGCGTCGATGTTCGTCTGATTCTGCTGCGGAAGTCGACCAATCCACGAAACGGAATGTGGATCATCCGGGTTGAAGTGAGGTGTCCGTGGGACAGTGACATCTTCGAACAGGTGTACGTGTCGTTTGGCAGGGACCGGCGGCGACTGAACGTTCGTGTTCTCGGAGAAGTTTCCATCAATGATGTTGGAGCTGATACGTACGTTGCTGTGAGGTGCAATCGGGGCAATGGTAAGGAAGAAAGGCTTGTCGTCTGCCAGCGCATCATCCAGGAAGCCCAACGACTTCTCAGCTACGAGATCAGACGTGTATTGGCCCTCGTAAGACACTGGTTTTTCGCCGTTTCTCGTGAAAGTCGCATTAAGGTACTGGTAGGTGTAGGGATCGAGCAAGAATTCGGACCCAGTCCACCCAGCTGCATGAGGTGAGGCATAGTTGTCGACAGTCTGAGCGTTGAACAGCTTGCCGACGTAATAAGTGTTGTACCCAGCTTCTTGAAGCCAAATCGGTAGATAAGCGGAATTGAAGCCTTGAGAGATGAACTTGGGATACCCACCTGTTCTCGCGCAGTAAGTCGCGAGCAATATGTTGATAATCTAAGGGAGATGCATACCATATGGTGGGTTGACATCTGTTACGTTAGTATTGTGTGCAGCTTTGCCAGTCCACAGGCTTACTCGCGATGGGCAGCACAAAGCCACTGTGCAGTAGTGGCGACTAAAGGATGTACCTTCATCTGCTAGGTGCTTCTTGAGGTAGGGCATGTATGATAGCGAGTTCAAGTGGAGGTCTTGATCATCAGTCAAGATGAAGACCATGTTTGGCTGCTTGGATGTCTGCAGAGGGAACTGAGCCCGCTCCACTGCTAGGCACCGTGGGAGGAGCGCCAGACATTGCAAAGTCAGCAGCCATGTTCGGAGAAGGTGAGGCATCGAAGACAACGGACTCGATCGCTCTGGAGTGGAGGTTTGGAGTCTAAAGCATGCGGGAGACATCCGAGCAAGTGGTCTGTTAGATTGAGAAGGTAAGTTTATCAACTGTCACGTATGCTAGGTCGAAGATGCATGTTGATGAGAAAAACGAGATGTTGATGAAATGATCGAGCACATCATCTTGCACTCGAAACATTCTCGGCTACACCAGAAGCACGTGATAAGACGCTCTAGCGCACAGTTCAGATTGACGCGACGCGTTGCCTGGAACTAGCATTTTATCCTCGCTTCAATCCATAGAAGATCGCACTACAATAGATGGAAGGTCCTGAAACTATCGTTCCTTTCGGCATATGATACACTGGGGATTGTACTTGAGCCATGCCAAAGTGGTGTCCTAGCGGGGGAACATCGAAGCTCAAGAAAGAGAAATTGTGATCAATTGTATCTGCGTAGCATGATTGATCTCACAAGCTGAGCAGCTGGAAGATCTTGAACTTAATATTGGAGATGGCGACGGCAAGCACGCTCCACGACATTGTGACGGGGTGGTCTCCTACGAGCTCGACACCTTCGCTTCCGAAGGATATCAGATGCTGCACGAATGTTAAAAGCCGATGCAGAATATCAAGCGTCTGCTGTTAGCAGGGCCATAACTTTCCGAAGCAAATGTTGCTTGACTTTGCGCGAACACCATTAGCCTTTGAAAACTTTGTGCCTATGGGACACTATGGATGGGCCAAGTGGTGATTCAGGGATCGACAATGATATTCGCCAGGCGCATGGCGAAGAGAGCTTCGAGTTGGTGATAGATCGGGTGTGTGAGGGAATCAGGCTGGTAGCTCTCGTTGGAAATCCTGGCTGAGTGCCCATTGACTGGCCACAACTCTAGGCCATGCTCAATAGGAACCCTTTCCCGAAGGCATGTCTTTACCTCTTGTGCCTGTTCGCGCTTCACCTGCGATGGAAGAGGCCTCGCAGTCGTGGAGTTTGGCTTGGCCATCGCGACACTACACTACTGTGCGTAGACAGGATCACGGACCCCCTACGAAAGCGGTGTGGCTTGCTCACCGTAGAAGCTGCTGGGGCGAAGGCATAGAGACCAAATTTGCCGGAGCTATACGATTGTCTTAGCAATGAACGACAGTCTGTGGGGATGTGTGCAACATACAATCATCTAGTCTGGACAAGCCATAAGGTGGTACATTGGTCAGAGCATCTGGCCTCGGAGATTTTTCAGTACCAAGTCACGGTTGCAGTCATGGTCGCAGTAACATTTGCTCGATACACAGCGTTTGTCGATGGTGAATGCAGCAGCCCGAAGAGTGACAGCTTTCAGGCGGCATTTGCCGATGATCGTAGTTTCACCTTCCCAACGGCCCAATAACACTGCTCACCATCACCGCAGCTTCCCTCTCCCAACTAGCCTGCGTCTTCCCGCCCTTGTCCTTCGTGCCTCTGTACCCACGATCGACACCTTCCCGTATAGCATCCCGCACACGGTCCTTGTTCGTTCGCAGGGTCCTCGCGCTGACCCCACCTCGGGACATCACCTCTTGCACACGCGATGTCATCTGGCTAGCCATGCTGCGCCAGAAGAATGATGGTAATGACGAAGTGTCGAGATACCGCAGGAGGGGTTGGAGGAAGTTCTGATCAGCGGGGTCGGATGTCGTCGAGGAAGACTGGAGAAGTGGATGCACAGGAGGCTTGATGCCGTCGAGGAGGCTTTCGAGAGCGATGATGTTCTGGCATCGTGCTGAAGTCTCGAGGAGTGCGCGGTCGAGGGTTGGCAATGTTGCGAGTGCTCGTGCCACTGCTGCAACGGAGGAGGTGATAGCTGTCTGTAGATATGACTGTAGCGCCTGTATGAGCAGACTTGGGTCGAATGTCGCCATAGTCGTATCCTTCTTCATCGGACTCAGCAGCCACAATGTCTGCATTGCACTCTTCGCCCTCTCCTTCGTTTCCTCTGCCTGAGCAAACGTCTTTTCATTTCCTCCCGCGCTCAACAGTGAGCTCATGCTGAACTCCCTAACCACTCCTTGCGCACGAGTGGTCAAGCTCCGCTCACTCGGTGTACACAGGTCCTGCCTGACGCTCTGCGCGGCATGAACCCTACCCACCTCACTTCCCTCCTCTCCAGTAAACACACTCCTCAGCTCCAACACGGTCCTTGCAGCTGGAACCATGGCTCTATGTCCTGACCCTCTTTCCTTACTAGCAGGACTGCTCACCAAGTCCATCTCCTCCTCCAACCTCCGCCCCAGCTGCACAACCCTCTGTACCGCACGCCCCAATCTCAAAGTCCTGACCATATTCTCAGCCGCAAGCCGCACTTCCTCCGCCGCCTCATACCGCTCACCCACCTCCCTTTCCAGCCGCTTGTAACTTTCGCTCAAGGTGTTGACCTGTTCTTCCACGCTTTCCAGCACTCTCGTCGCGGCATCGTTGCGCTCGCGGGCATGCGATACGATGGGAAGCGCATTCTGAGTGGTGAGGGTGTCGATGTGAGTATCGACCTCTTGCACGTCGAAGAGGACTTTGGAGAGTGGGGTGCTTAGGTCGAGAGGTGTGTCGGTGGGGTTGTTGGTGTCGAGGACGAGTTTATTGGCGTATGTCGATGGGTTAAAGTCGGAGGCGAGGAACGTGGCAGTGTCGAGGTAGGAGGATGATGTTTCTGCCATGATGATGAATGATGGGAGTAACTTGAAATGCGGGTGCCAGCAGTGGCAGATACTGAACCTGGCACGCAAATGTACGATGCTCGAATTTGCTTTGTGGTGTAACCCAATGCCGAAAGATTCTCTGCGTAATGTTTGTAGATTGACTGTAAGTTGGAGGTGTGTAGACAGCGGCATTCGCATGCATTCACTTGCTCGGCTATAGCCGGCGCTAGCTCACGTCGCGAAACTGTGCCAGCGAAACTGTGCCAGTGTGAGAAGGTTACGATCAAACAGACCATCCACTGGAACATGACAAGTTGCTGATAAGCAGCCTCTTCCAGGAAGCGTCACAGGATAGCTGTCTCGTTGAACGAGTTCGGCCTGCGGAAGAAGAGGGTATTCTGTTCCGCACAGCTTTCACATTCGTTTAAGAAAGACTCCGCTACATTGCAGGACGATAAAGCAGCAATAGAGTAACGCAAAAGGTTGTACAACATCCGAAGCTAACAAGGCAAAATCTGGAAACTCCCTCCTCGACACGCCGCACAGCACAAATCTTCATTGGAGTATGTTAGTGTGAATAATAAGCATCCAGCATCACTGTAAAGTATGCAGGACAATGAGAAGACGGTCTTGCGGACTGGGATACATGCCCAAATGCAAAAATGAAAATTCCTTCCACATCCGCCCGGGGCCGACATACCAACACCCGAGTATTACAAACAATGCAAAAGAATTGTAGGAGTGTCTCCCAACGCGGATTCGAACCGCGGGCCTCAAGATGATCTGGTTATCCGTTACAGTCTCGCGCTCTGCCAGCTGAGCTATTGAGAGGGTCAATACGTAGGCGTATCGAATAGCAATGATTGATCGGTTATGATGATACTATGCTCTGCAAAGTTTATAATCCTTTACGCAAGTTGATTGCGAGCCGGCGCGGGGCTATCGACGTGGCGCTATGTCGCCACTTGTCTTTGAACGAACTACGGCATTGAGGCGTAGTCATTTCGGTGTCGATCGAAGTCCTGCACACACTTGACTACACGTGACAGAACAACCATATCGATAAAATTGATATTTTCATCTTACTTCCCCGGTACTCCTCAGGGCTGTTGTGCTGAATCCTGCTGAACGCCAAGAGTTGAAGTCCAGGACCCGCTTTCCTTACTGTCACTTCCTGCCACGTTCAATCAACAGGGCCAACAAGATCCATCAGCATCAATGTGTTTGGCGTCGATGCTACCACATACCATAAGACTGCGACACAGCTATCCCACTCATATGCTCGACGCACGATGATATTTGAGCGACTTCCGCATGTCAATGAAGCCGCTATGAACCTACGTCCTTGTTTTGCGCAACAGATACAAAATTCGGTTGCCTGCCTCCGTACGAAGGAAGTAATGCAGCGAGCGAATCGACGGAAGTGTGACGATGAGCATGACCGACTTTGCATAAACTAATTCGACACTGGCAAGAATGCGGGCCAAAACGAGCTTAGGCGGAGCACATTGCAAATCTAATTGACTTGGTATGTTTACCGCTTATCAGCACTGTCATGCATGTTCTTGTCGTTGTATCCAAGACAAGGCTGCGATATCGACAGATGTCCACGGCTGAAGGCACGATGCACTTGGTCTCCCCATCGAGCTTGCCCAAGGCCTAATCAGCATACTGCATTTGATCAAAGGTCCTCATGCCTCAGCTGTAGAGCAGGACCAGGAATATTGTCTGTTCTTGACAAGCAGGGCAATCCCGCAGCCATGTCCTCCACAAACACAACAATCACGGGCTCAGCATCCTCCGTCGATGGCATGAGCTCAACGGCGTAACCTCCGGCGCGCACCGCAAATCCACAAAGTGATCGTGACAAATCGGCAGAGTATCTCGAATCACTCTGCGTGGAGGGAATGACTGCATGCAGCGACACAGATTTCAACCTCGACAACGGCGAGCTATTCAATGCCATATCGCCGCCGCTCAAAGCACACTTCGAAAAAATTGTCCATTCCTTGACTTCGGCTGGGCACGGCCATTTACTGGGGGAGAAGATCAAGCAGTAACCAGAGTATGATGTCGAGGTGAAGAATGTATCTTCAGATGTCGACTAAAACAGGGGCATTGCGATTGTGTACATGTAGACGGAAGTCATAGGAGCTCCACCAGAAGTCAAGACAACGTTGATGAATGAGGTCAAGTGGAGACGGGAGCAGCATGCCTGGTGATGTTGGATGCATCACGGCACGAAAGGTGTCAACGAGCTCAATTGAATGCGCTTTGCATGGATTCTCATGGTCGAGATGCTATTGGAAGCGTAGACTAGGGACTTATTGCTGCGAACAGTATTGTGCCAGCGGACTGTAAAGGTTCACTGGCTTTTAGTGGTCCTCGTGCTCGCACGGACCTTCTGGCACATGCATAAGCTATCTGGCTACTCGTTGGTGAATGAGACAGTTACGCGCGACGTGGTCAAAAGAACCTTTGGCTGCACTCAAATCAACAACCAGAGCACAGATAAAGATTCTACAACATTTTCTTTGCACTTCTGTTATACACAACAACAAACACGACGATTAACACAATGTCAGACTACGACGCGGTCAAGAATCCGCTCCGGCGCTCGACATTTCGTCAACCACCACCGCATCCGCAAGATATGGGGCGCACATTATCAGCAGCGTCAGCAGTACCGCCGACGGAAGAATACCAACTCAGGCCCAGCAACACGCAGAGTATATACGATGAACTCAGAGACTTCTACCAACCACTCTGCAACAATCTTTCCACGGATACACTTATGTCAGTGCTTCGCCTCTTTCCTGCCGATGAGACCGCAATGCAGTTCAGGAACACCTACACACGACTCGAGCGAGCAAATCAAACTCGCTCCGCCTTAGCATTGTGCTTATTCTGCGTCTTCCAAGCTCTCCATCAGCCTCCAGACGCAACACCATTGTTGCTACAAAAGCTCGTCAACGCTTTGCAGCGACTCGAACATCAGATGGACGACTTGCCTGGACACACAGGCTCCACCGCAGCTCTTTACAACCACATCTACGGCTTGCTGGCGCACTGCGCGGTGCACGACGAGGTATTCACCATGCAAGAGCTACAGCAGATCTTCCGCGCTTACAACCAAAATGACCCTATCTATCTCTGCTTCAACGACTGGCTACAACGTAGCGAAGCTGTCAATGCTCGAGGCAACAAGACTGATAAGGCTCCATTCTGGAAGAAAATTTGGCAATCGGTGCGAAGCTTTCTCGACAACTGCTACCACTCCCAGCAGCCGCAGCAGCATGTTTTGATTACCGACATGAGGAACATGACTCAATGGCATGCTACACTGTGTGTGTATGAGGGCATCCTGGCCACCGGCGCGAGTCCTTATGTCACGACCGAGGGAGCATCGCTGTTGACGCAGCAGAATGGCCCGAAGCTTGCAGGGCCCCCATCTGGACAGCAGCAGCCAGCTCTAGCACAGCAAGGCCTGCCTTCTCAGCCCAATGATGCTGTCGAGGAGGAGTCACACCAAGAGTACCGCGCGTTTAACCACGACTTCGCTCAGAACCAGCAGGACCGCAAAGAACGAGCTGAGCCCCGGGACGGAACTCAATCACTCTTTCCCGACGTCGAGGCGCAAGGATATCCTGACGAGTCAGACAATATCTTCTCAAACCGTCCGGGTCCTGCCTTTCCCAACGACATGTTCGACATGCCTGCACAGCCGCAAGGGCAGCTACCGTTTACCGGGGCAAATCAGATTCCCGACATTCCCGGCGATGGCCCTCCTCGTCGATGCGTGCGCTGCGAGGAGAAGCACATCAGATGCGACTACAAGCGACCATGCGGGAGCTGTCGCAAAGTCGGGCGAGGGACAGCAGAATGCGTTCCTCGCATTTACGTTCGAAACCCGAACGATCACCCCACGCCGCAACCCAAGCCGAAGCCGAAGCCCAAGATCAAGATCAAGCCAATTACGCAGACTCTCGGTGGCAAACCAGGCTCAGCTGTTGATTGGAGTCTGTTTGATACAGAGGAGCGCGACGCGGGAGGACCAAGCGCGTTCATGGGAGGAGGCTTTAATTCGTTTGGTGAGGTGGCCACGGTGCCTGATACGGCGCCGTACGTGATGGGTAACGGCAATATAGGCGAGGGAGGTGCGGGGGAGCAGAATGATCTCGCCGCAGGGAACAACTTTCTCGACTCCTTCAACTTCGACATGGGCGATGCGGTGGATGATGCCAAGCATGGAGACTACCATGAGTAGCCGAATTTAAAGATACTCATCGACCGGTGGTGATGAGCGATAAAGTCGGAAGCCTATACTTCTGGAGAAGCGGAATAAGGGTCCATGCTATTGGAAGCATAAGTGGCAGCTTTCGGGACAAGAATGAGCATAGGCGTCTGGATTCATTTGCTTTACCGTCCATCGATGACGCAAGGCGTGTCATTTATACACGCGGTTGTCCCAGCGCTTCGCTTTTAGAGTTCGTCTCATCGAATAGTTTTCTATGCATGGGTGGTCATCGTAAACCAACACTGCTACTCAGAACCTCTGTCCTTGATATTTTGAGCTTCCTATTTGGACCCTCAGCATTTTGGACCGAGGAGTGAACAAATCAACGAGTCCAAAATGCGACCACCTTCGTGAGTGAATCTCATGTTCGGCTTGTGACAATGCACGGGCCACTTCTCAGTCCCTTTTGACGTGCTCTTTTGTCTCTCCCAACTCGCACACGCAGAGACCCAAACATTCTGCGAAATAAGGCACTCTCTACACGAGATCCAGCGACAACCGAGAGCTCACATCACATCTAAATACATTCATGCACAACACGCCAGACACCACAAATCAGGAAATCTCCCCTAGACTCCTTACACCGACTCGAATCGCCGGCATCTTCGCACTTCGCGAGCAAAATACTCGCCTACTCAGACCCACACCATCCTCTAATCATGAAACAAACCTCGAGGTACATCCATTCACGACCTGATCCCGTCACCCCATCTCATCTCAGCTTCCCGCCGCGAACCTCCAGATCCCCCCATTCGCCATTCGCCGTCGCGCATGATCCTTCCAGCACAGCCGATATACCTACTTACCTATCCTCCCAAGCTCAGAGATCAGGGATTTGCATTGCGAGGACCTCAAGAGCGTGGACCATATCACGGTGTCAGGTTGGCGCAATACAGTGCGAAATGGATCTCCGAGAACGCTCAGAGTCCCAGGGGTTGGAGTCCTGGAGAAATCTCCCTGACTGGCGAGCGGACTACGAAGGAGGTACACCCGGATAGTGCTTCGGTTACAGGAGATGGATTATAACGGGTACTATGAGGACTTGGAGAACGAGTATGAGTACAAGCCGCCCAAGGTTGTGGGAAAGTTCACCTCGGACGAGGCGATCACGGTTGGAATGCTGGTGGGGTGGGCAGAGGGGATGCGCCCACGGGTACCCAACGACGGAGACAATTTGAGCTTCACGATCGCGGTAGACGAGACTGGGAGGTCACTGGGAGGTTATTTCGCGCCAGGAGAAGTGGGAGACGTTGAGTTCTTCGTCGGTATAGATGGAAACTAGACTCGAGTTTTCCCGCGGCTCTAGGACGGGACGGAGTGGTTCAGGCATGACGGATCGGAGGAGGTCAGTCATTACCCAGAGTACAGCAAGGCCGAAGAGAAGTCTCACCTCCCTGCGAAAAAGTTTCTCGCCCTCCAGCACGCGAGGAAACAATTCCAAGCAGTCAAGACCTACTAGTTTGCCCTCACTTCCGACCCCGACGAACATCGCAACGCGCACCCCGCTTTCCCACGATTCCCCCTCGATGGTGGCTCCGGCGTCCGCAGTTGCACCACGCACGGCGATAAAGACATCACCCACAGCCCAGCTTGGCTGATAACTCTCGAATCGGTGTCACCGCCCTTCGAGGACTCAAGTCGAGCGGATCAGAGTTTTGGCGGAGGTTCATAATCTGTTAAGTCGCCACGAAAGAGATCGTCATTCCTTCTGCGGAGCCTCTGGCAGGTTGGACAGTCGATCGGCTCGGACCCTCTCCCATGCATGCGTCGCCTTTGCTTGTGAGCGATAGAAGGCATCACGCTGGGTATGTTGCCGGACTATGCTTGTCAGCTGCGACCTGAGGATTTCTCTGCTGAATACGATATCACCTTCTCGGCGCTGGTGGACGAGAGTGGTCTATCTGTGGGCTTTGAGCGCGGGCACGAGGCGATCTACGCGGGCAGGCCAGTGGTGATGCGCTCGTAGGAGGCGCTCCAAGCCGATACCCGGATGTCACCAATACCGATCTCGACCTTTAGTGGAAGAATGCAAAGTGCTAAGGAAGATGGGACTTAGGCTGACCACCTGTTACGACATCCAAGACCTATAGAGTTGCATTGCATCGCAAAGGATTCTCTGATAACTCTGTCTTCACGGTGCCGACCTGTAGGAACCGTCATGCGCGAGAACAAAGTACCACGACAATTGTCATGACCCATAACGCTTACTCCGAAGAGGAGCCCTCAATCGTGATATCTGCTTCTGCTCCTCTCGACGTCAAATGGGTTTCGGATCTCGACTCCATAGTCGTAGAGCGAGCCCCGTGATGGTGATGGCCTCGCTAGATCTTGAGCGGACTTCTTTGAAGCACCCCCGGGCACCTTCGTGTAAGGATATGCGATTATGGGAGGCGTGGGCGATGAGCGGGCGGGACTAGATCGCTTCAATTCCCCGGTGGAACGGTTGCGCACCGGACCAAGGCGAGGGCTACGAGGTAGAGTGTCGCTGAAAATATTGCGACTTGGATATGTTCTCCCCACCTGATCTTCCTGCGCAAGCTCCATGGCTCGTAATCTCGACCGCAGCTGGTTATAGCGAGTCGGTATCTCTACGCTGACGAGCGAACCGTTCACCTGGGTTGTACTGTAGATTTTGCCAGCCCGCATGAATACATACTGAGCAACGTCAAGCGCCAGCGCTTTGCCCGCAGCACATTGTGCTTTTGAGACAGTCGAAGAGGGTTCATAACAGGCCGCACAATCTCTTGCATGGTTTTCGTAATGGTGAATTGCCCACGCTTCTGTGGTATTCAACGGACGAGATCTCGGTGCGAGACGTACGGCCCTCGGTGACGTGAGTTCACCATCTTCAACACCACTTCTCATGCGAGAGACAGTGCCGCTTGACTTTGTGTAGGTAGTCACTGAGCCGTCGCCACTTGGAGGTGGGGAGAGCGGGCTGTTGATGAATTCCACTGTGCGCTTCGCATGTCGCGTACCCATCGTAATAGGATTCGCGACCTGACTCTGTTGCGACAAAGTAATAATTGGGAGTTCTAATTCACTTTGCTGGCCCCTACGTTTCTCGATCACGTCTGAGTTTGTCTCCGGTCTGCGCAGGGTTCTTGAGAGTCGCAGCAGACACTTGATGATGTCTCCGATCTCCTCGATGGCAGATTCCACGATTTCTTGTTCTGTCATAACCTCATCTTCGATTTCGTCTTCGCTCTCTCGAGAAGATATATCGCTAGATACGGTGACTCCTCGACCTCGAACACGGTGCTCATTCTGCAGAGCGTTCTCGCCCTCGAGGGTGAGTAAAGGTTCTTGCCCTGATGAGTGAGGCTTGGAGCCAAAGTCTGTCTCGAAAACAGCCACAGCTGATGATTCCTCGGGGGCGATAACAAGCTCAGGATGATCGGCCTGTACTGCAGGAGATCGTTCATGGTCGCTTTGAGTTTCTTTCTCGACGGCGGCGACAATGCAGCCTTGCAGATGCTTGTAAAAGCGTTGAGGATTCGCGAAACGTTCGGAACAGACAGAGCAGACACCATGAGAAGTTGGCGGAATTACCTCATCGTCGTTGCGATGTTCGCGTAGCTCACTTTGCGAATCATTCGTCGCTCCATGCTCGGTGCTCAAATGCCGTTTGAATATGTCCACACGCTGAAAGGCGGCTTGGCCCGATGGTTCTTTATGGCAGAAGGTGCATATCATGGTCCCGTCAAAATGTGTGCAAATATGTCGATTCCGGTCAGACACACGCGCGAACCCCCTGGTGTAATAGACGCAAGTCGGCACGGGACACTTCTCGGGGCGAACATCTGCGTGTGTCGAGATATGACTGTTGAGATCATCCACCATGATACCACAACTTGTGATGGGGCACATGCCCCTCGCAGCACCTGGAGGTGGCGCAGGCGAAACGGTCGAGTAGGTCAGGTCCAGTTCCAGGCGCTGTAGATCCGTGAGCTTGTCATAAACTTCGTGTGGCTCAAGTGTAGACGTTGCTGTCATTGTTTATCAGCGAGCATATCATCTGGGCGGTGCATGCAAGTACCTGTCTCGATAGCGTTTTGCAATTCTGTGAGAAGCCTCGCGAGCTCTCTTTGCAGTTCACGAGAACCCCTTGACCTCTCCGCAAGGAAGGGGCCGCTATCATGGTCTATGCCAACATTATCCAGCCAGATAGAGTATCGGCTGAGCTCATCGTGCGCCTGGGCGGAGAGGTGAGTCGATCCTGCTGTGTGGCCGCGATCGAGTTGCTCCGGCAGTCGTGTTAATAGGCAAAGGCAAATCTGAGCTTCGGAGGCGATAGTACGTGTCGCGCCATGCAGATGTTGGTTCAGTGCCCGATGCAGGTCTGCCGCAGAGTATGAAGGCTCGATATAAGGTGAATGCAAGGAACTGTTATGCCCCTCGACTTTGGTGTATGAATCATGCGGTTCGACAGACATCAGTTGCGATCCAAGTTCGGCGTGCTCATGCCATATGTCTGTCATATCCCCGCGCTGACTGACCTAAGATCAACCGAAGTATGACCAACCAAGTCTTTCGGAAGTGGCAAGTCGATGATGATGGTCGAGTTTACATCGACGTGACGCCAGGCACAAATGGAGTGTGTTAACGTCGGTCCGGGAAGCAGCGGTGAGTCTGCAAAGGAGCGTGAGGTAGAAGATCCACGTCAGCTATCGTCAGTGGTGTTGACTGGTGTGGGGCCAGCATGCGGCTGAGGTCGTACACGGGGAGCTTCATCGCCTCTGCGCAATTCAGGCGTCCTCGACCGTCCATCGTAACGAAAAAGCACTGGATCATATCTGAGCTCAGGCGCGAGTTTACTAATCCGTGGTAGGTCCCGCGACATAGACGACGCTTTGGTCTTTCAGTGTCTGAGGCAGAAGACGCCAACAAGATTAATCCAAAAGCACAATGTCGGGGATCGAGGTAGCGGGCATTGTCCTCGCAGTCATACCCCTCATAATAGCTGGATTCGAGTCCTACGATGAAACCAGATCCAAGCTCAGGTCCATTAAAAGGTATCAGCAAGAACTGCGTTGCATTAATCGGGCTCTGCGGGCGGAACACCAGATCTTCAGAAATACTGTCGAGCGGCTTCTGAGAAGCTGTCTGGACGACCAAAGTGTGGACTCTCTCTTGCAGAATGTCGGGGGTCCTGAGTGGTCCGATGCTGGCGCAGAGAAGGTGTTGAAATTGCGGTTGGGTGACTCGCATCGAATCTGCGTCGAGACCATCGACGACGTGCGCCGTAATGTCGAGCTGCTGCGTGGGTGCCTCGGCGTTGATAGCGCGGTACGATATCGCTGTATTCCTCTTATGCAATGCGAACGCTGATCATGGCAGACACCGACACAGGCTGCTAGTAGCATGCAACATGTTGGTGCGAAGCTCAGCTTCGCTTTCAGGAAAAGTAGCTACCTCGATATCGTCGCAGGAATCAGTAAGAGCAACGTGCAGCTGGAGAAGCTCGTGGAACACGTCCCTGCTTTTGTGCTGCCAGCGCAATCAGTCCACAGTTGCAAAGCCAACATCGAAGTGCAGAGACATGCGAAGAGGCTATACTTGGTGATGCAACAGGCGCTGTGCCAATCCTGCAAGGCGATACATGCGGCAAGTCTGCACATGAACGGTATGGCGACGAAAGTAGAGGACTCAGCTGTGGGCTTTCGTGTAGTGCTTCACCACCTGCACCCGACCGAAATCACGTGTGCAAACACCGACATGACCTGGTCAGTAGAGGAAGCTGAGATACGCTTGGTCTCCAGCGTAGCATCTGAAGGTAGACCGGCGCAGCGTTTGACCAGCGGTCGCCGCGATAGACATCCCATGGAGCGTTCGCGTTCTGATAGTGCGAGCGCCAATGCTGCTTCACAAGCGCGCAAGCGAGTAGCTCAATCGACACCGGCAGTTCGTGATCATGAACGAGTACAGCCGGTCATTGACGACCTTTGTGTCAGCATGCAGAGACTGCAGCAGATGCAGAGTGGAATCTGCCTGGGTTATCTGACTGACGGCGCCAGTCAACCGTGCCATGCGTTGTACTGGCCGAGCAAGCGGATAGTCGAGGGGAAAGCGGAAGGGTCCACGACGTTGATGGCCGTGCTGTCGCAGAAAGATGGTCGCGGAAGCCGGTTGTCCGTGAGGGAAAGCCGGCAACTGGCCATGCATTTAGCAGCCGGTGCACTGCAATTTTCCAACACTCCGTGGCTGGGAGAGCGATGGAGCAAGGAAGACATTACCCTGTTCGAGAGCAACGGAAAAATCCTGGCCGACCATCCGTTCATCACCGCGACGCTGCAGAGGCAAACTGCCACATCGGCTTCGTACGGGATCGGGTTTGTGCAGAGGTCGATACGGAACAAGACATTATGCTGGCTTGGCATCATGCTGATCGAACTCTGTCTGGGCAAGGCCATCGAACAGCTGCAGACGCGTGAAGAAGCAGCTTGGAGAGGTGCCGAGATTGAGAGATGTTATCTCGCCGCCGATCGTCTGCTGACCGACGGTCTCATCTTCGACACAGCGGGCGAGCGATACGACAAAGCGGTCCGACGCTGCGTATATTGCCTTTTTGACAGCCGATCGACAGACCTCAGCGATGCCATCTTTCACCAAACCGTCGAGGCAGGTGTGCTGGACCTCCTCAAAAGGGACGTGGATGTTCTTTTTCCCGGCAATGCAACGAGACTGACCAACTCAATTGCTGCGCTTCGAGAACTGAATCTTGCCGCTTCAGGCATCTCACGGGGTGGATGCTGCTAATTGCCTTGACAAGAGAAATTGGAAGGAGCGATGGAGAAGATGTACATGTAAAGTAGAGTTTGCGCGATGCAGGGATCGCGTTAGTAAGCCTAGGCCACCGCCGCTCCGACGCGTGACGTCGTTGACGACGCGTCTGGAACACTTTCACACAGAAGCAAAAAGTAGAAGGAACACTTTCACACAGAAGCAAAAAGTAGAAGGAACACTTTCACACAGAAGCAAAAGTAGAAGGAGCAAGCGAATCCAGCAGCATGTCTCTCAAACGCAAGGCTGTAGACGTGACGACGGAAGCTGCGAAGAAGCCAAAGGCCAATGGCTCCATCACCTCCTTCTTCGGCCAGCCAAAGACGAACGCGCCGCCATCATCCACGAATCCCTCACAGCCGACAACTGCTGCACCACCACCAACAGCAGCAGAAACGGCACCCACCAAGTTCGACAAGCAAGCATGGATCGCCAAGCTCTCGGAAGACCAGAAGCAGCTCCTCAAGCTGGAGATTGAGACGCTACACGAAAGCTGGCTCGCTGCACTCAAGGACGAGGTGGTCAGCCCAGAATTCCTCAACCTCAAGCGTTTCCTGAAGAAAGAAGTGGAAACCGGCAAGAAAGTCTTCCCACCAAGTGAAGACGTCTATAGCTGGTATGTTTCACGACACGAAGCCCCGTGCCAGAGCAGCTCGTTGACACGGTGTCCGTCTAGGTCACGCCACACTCCCCTCCCATCCGTCAAAGCCGTCATCCTCGGCCAAGATCCCTACCACAACCTCAACCAAGCCCACGGCCTCTGCTTCTCCGTCCGACCTCCCACGAAGGCGCCACCGAGTCTCAAGAACATGTACATCGCCCTGAAGAAAGACTATCCAACTTTCAAAGAACCACCACAAAACGGCGGCCTGCTCACCCCGTGGGCAGACCGCGGAGTTCTCCTCCTCAATACCTGCTTGACCGTCCGCGCCCACGAAGCGAACTCTCACGCTAAACAAGGTTGGGAGAAGTTCACACAGAAAGTCATCGACACGGTCGCCGCAAAGAGGACCAAGGGCGTGGTGTTCCTGGCTTGGGGGAAGCCAGCGCAGGACCGGTGTAAGAAGATCAACGGGAGCAAACACTTGGTGTTGAAGAGTGTGCACCCGAGCCCCTTGAGTGCGCACAAGGGCTTCTTAGATTGTGGACACTTCAAGGCAGCTAATGAGTGGTTGCAGGAGAGGTACGGGGAGGATGGGATCATTGATTGGAATCTTGATGTCAAGCCCGAGGACGCTGGTGTTTGAAAGACTGTCGCATGCGTACAGGTCATAACGTCGGCGGGCGGGTGTACGATACGTGTAAAGCCGGCTGATGCTGTTGTATAGGCGGTCGGCGGTGGACGCAAGGAGCACGAGTGTACAGCACCTATCGATGGAAAATTGAAGTTCCTCTACCAGGCACTGATGCATGTGAGCTCAAGTATTGCTACCTTCACGACCGCCACCGATGGACGCCAGTCTCGGGACAGCATCTTTGCGTCAACGAGTCTCGATTCGCAGGGTTCGCATTGCACCTCGGTCAGTCTGCCATCAGGCGGCGACCAATGTTCTCTCAGCCCTTTGTCGTGTCGACAATCAGATCATCGTCGCCTGTGCAACGAGGCAAAAGTGCAACGCAGAGCGTCTTGGACGCGGAAGAAAGAACAGCCTGAACAGCTCATCGAACGTGAGGATAAAGTCGCCAGCTGCACACATGGACGCACCGCATACTACAGGAGCAGGCACAGCTCATCATACCCGATGAACAGGGGTCTGCTAGTGTAACATCAGCTGCCAACCACCTCCCATATCCCTTCGTGGCAACACAGGCAGACCTTCTCCGCATACTCACTCAGCTGCGACACTCCTCCCCCGCACTCGGTGCATTTCCCCACGGGCAATTGTTGTGCCGTCTTGTGTACGCCGCGCCACGCGATCATGCTGGTGATCTGCAGCGTGTATACACTGTAGACGGCGAAGATCGGCAAAGGTCCGACACGAGATGGATATTGTTGATCCTTCTCGAGATGTCTAGCACCTACCTTTGGATCCACTTTCCCTTTCTTTGTTGCAATTTGGCCTGTCTGCTTTCTCAATTGGTCTGATAGAGTTGGGCTTTTGCTGAAGATGGACAGGAAGCACGATGACAAGGTGGAAACTGTCCACTCGGAACATGGCAGTGATATCTTCCCAGTAAGTAAGTCTCAACACGCAAGGAAAGCCATGGCTGATAACGCCAGGAACATGTCGAAGAGAAAGCGCAGGAAGGCGTCTTCATCGAAGACAAGAAGCGATCAAGGCAACTCGTTCGGAAGATGGATTTGCGGATACTACCACTCTGTGCCTTCATGTATCTGCTCAATTACCTTGATCGTGGCAACATCGGTAAATCACACGAAGCGAAACTGGCCGGCAGCTCGAAGATACTAACATTCGACCACAGGCAACGCCAAAGTACTCAATAACGAGACCGGAGACGACATGCTACAACAAACCAACATGAGCAACACCGACTACCGCGTAGCCGTCTCTCTCTTTTCATTAGCATACGGACTCTTCGAAGTGCCCTCAAACATGATCATGAAGCGCTACGTGCGCCCTTCGGTCTGGCTGGCTATTCTACTGGCAATGTGGGGCGTCTTCACCATTGGGTTTGCTGTCAGTCTCCCGCGTCCCAGACTCACTAATCCAACTGACATACGACATGTCAGGGCGTCCAAACTTACGCCCAAGTGACCGTCCTCCGCTTCATGATCGGCGTGTTTGAAGCCGGCTTTTTCCCCGGCATCGTCTACCTCATCACCTTCTGGTATCCCGTCGAAGAACGCTCCGTCCGCATCGCCTTCGTCCTGGCCTCCGCTACCGCAGCAGGAGCCTTTGGCGGCTGCATCGCTTATGGAGTCGGCCACCTGAACGGCGATGGGGGCCTCGAAGGCTTCCGCTGGCTCTTCATTATCGAAGGACTCATCACAGTAGCCTGCGTCATCCTCGCCCTCTGGCGCCTCCCCGACTATCCCGACCGCGCAAAATTCCTCAGCGCTGACGACAAAGAGTACATCCAAGCTCGAATCGCAGTGAAAGGAGGTGGCTACACCAAGGAGAAATCTTCGAAACAAGACATTCTGGCCACGACGCTCAGCCCGAGAATGCTCGCGCACTATCTCGCTTACACCTGCGATTGCGTCCCGCTCGGCTCGTTGACGTTCTTCACGCCCACCATCGTCTCCGGCCTCGGATACACCAGCATCGAAGCTCAACTCATGACCGTCCCACCTTGGATCGTCGGCTACTGCGCCTGTCTATTCCTCGGCTGGAGCGCCGATCACTTCAACATGCGTGGCTGGCACATCACGGCCTCCTCCATCATCGGGGGAGTCGGCTGGCTCACCGCCGGCCTCTTACCCGCCGACGCCTACACCGCCCGCTACGGATGTCTCATGCTCTGCGCTTGCGGGGCCTTCCCGAGCTCCGGCCCGCTCAGTGCGTGGGTCACTTGTAATGTTCCTGCGATTGCTTGCATGGGGATTGCGACTGCGCTGAACAATAGTGCCGCGGGTATCAGTCAGATTATCGCGCAGTGGATCTGGATCCCGGCTGAGGCGGCGAGGGGATACCCTACGGGGAATTATGTTTGTGCGGCGTGTAGTTTTTCTACGGCGCTGTTGGCGGTGGGGATGAGGATTAATTATGGTAGGATGAATAGGATGGGTGTTCAGGATGTGAAGGGGAATGATAGGGTGTGGTTGTTGTAGGTGCATTACGTGGATAGATTGTTTACGACGTTATGCGAGAGCAAGAAGATGATTTTGATGACTCGAGGTATGGTATTGGAACACCGTGGCCGACTTACTTCCCTTGGACTAACAGACAAAGCCCTCCGAAGTTCGTCTACGGAGCTCACATCACATTCAAGATGGCCTTGACCTCTGAATCGAAGACTTCTGCTTCCTTTCCAGAAGACTTGAGTACAATCGACAGCCAGCCCCTCAAAACCAGTCTCATGCTCTCGTCTCCACTCCGGAGACCGGACCAGAAGCGCTCTACTCTTGGCCCTATCCCCTGAAAGGAAGTCGAATATCAGACTAGTGAGCAGAGGGTATCCCCGAAATACGCTTCCCAGCGCCAGAATTTCTCTCGAGTGGCATGCGAAGTACCGAATGTAAGCGCCGATCTGGATCAAGAATGGAACATATTCAGGCAGGTCTGCGTCGATTAGACGGAATGTGTTCTTTCCGTAGAGGACTGAGGTGGCTCCTTGATGGATCTAATGGCAGCGAAGCAGAATGATGGTGGTGCATACGATTCCTTTTTCGTCTCGAGCGACTTAATCGTCTGTTGGCCAGCATTCGGAACTTCTTAACGCAGTGAGCAATGCACGACGAGATGTGTTGCCCGTAGGCATGATTTAGACCTGTTCGTCGGACACCAGCGATATTGCGTAGACCCGGCTCCTTAGCTCGGGACTCGAGTCGAGGACATGGAGCGGCGTACCTCCTGGCGACATCTCTGTCACTCGGCCAGGAGAGTTATCGAGAGGGTAGTTAAGAAATTGCAAATGGACTGCGAGGTACACAAATTTAGGTCCCATGAGCAAGCCTTAAAATCGAGAAGATGGAGATGAGCTTGCCCGCGCTAAAGCGTGCACGGACTCCCGGCTCACATGCAGAGATGACGAAATCTAGAAGCATTCACTTGATCTAAATGGATGCAATTTCTTGACATCGAAAGGCTTTCCCTAGGCTTTGACTCAAGTTTCATACTCGAATCCTTGGCTGAGATGCACATCGAAAGGCGACCAATCCATTTTCTTGAATGACTGCTCTTAGCAGTCGGAGCTCAAAGTCAAAGCCAAATATCTCGTGCAAGATATACACACTTCGCAAGGGCTGCTCGAAATCATGGCAGCATCATTGTCAAGAGGTGCTAGGAGAAGGGCAAGACAAATCTTAAGCCGAGACGGACCATCCAGGAAGCATGCAAGGGCATGTTTTGCCAGAAGGCGAATTTGGCTTTAATCTACCACTTGGCCTTGCCGTGCTTGAGATCCGAAGCTGTGGGTACAATACCATGCTCAGTATCGCTTTGGTTATATTCGACGACTACATCCTCGGCTCTGCAACCCTAGTGGCTATACCAGATGAAGATGAGTTGCCGCGACGAGAAGGTCTTGAAGTCAATTATTGGCCATCCTTTGCGGAGACGGTGGCAGACCTCGTGTTAATTGCACCACCCAGCTTCGACATAGAAAGCCTTGGGAGCATCAGGTTGTATACTCCTCAAGAAAAGCACATTACAGATATATGTGACCAGAAGAGGAGGGACATCGTAGGAGCCCTAGAGAAGAAGCATCAGTGGACGATCTAAACCATCGCAGTGACACGAAGGAGACTGGGCGGTACCTTGGCCCAAATTAACCAGGCAAGGAGGGATTTGTGGCCATGAGTGGGTGATGGTGCTTGCGGGTTGCTAGTACATGCCTCTTGGACTAGATCCTGTCCGTTTCCGGCTATTCTTTAAGTAAGTTAGGTTCTATATACCTTAGCGGCTAGTATAGTTAACGGATCAAGGTTTAAAAGTAAGTAGAGAGGTAAATACCGATAGTATACGAGCCTTAACCGTTAGCGCTAGTAAGTATCGTAACCTAGCCTAGGGCGCGTCTTCTTATACTCTTTTTCAATCTACTTTAGCTTTACTTTAATGACGAGTACTACGCCGCTTTGGATCCGCCTCTCGCCGAACACAAGCTGTCACTCGTTAGCAACATATCATACTCAACATCCGTTAACAGCTCTCTATTCCACCTACGACCAACCCTCAAAGCCCCTTGACCACATCATAAATGCTGCAACCAGACACAACCGTAAGACCTTGCTGACACGGCACAGCAAAGATGGCGTTCGAGCTTCTCACACGCATCCTCGTCCTCCTGATGGTGGTCACCGGCAACCAAGCGAACGCCAACTGGTTCATCCCTTTCTACGGCTCGTGGAAGCAGTGCACCGGCAAAGCAAGCACCAACCGCAACCACTACTACGTCTTCACCGGCGATCCAATTCTCTGGGAGGGTAACCCAAATCTGCGCAGGTGAGTCGTCCCCGGAGCCCCCGGGCGAAATGCAACAAGTAACGCAACCATCAGTGAGTGTTCCACCCCTCGGGGCGATCGCATCCAAGAAGTCATCGACCGAAACATGATCTGCTCCGAGACCTTCGACGGCGGCGCCACCATGCCAGACTGCGGTTCAAGCATCATCTTCAAACTCAAGGACTGGTCTTGAAGCGTCACCGCTGGCAGCTCATGCTCCTGGGGCCCGGTTCACCCATATGTTGACCCGCAGGATATCTGCCTGAACTTTAAGAGCGAGCCCATCGGGAGATCCGAGTACTTTAGTGGCGAACATGAGATGCGGGTTCAAGCTAATGACTCCATGACGATGCTGTTCCCCTGCGGCTGCTCAGGCACAAGCGACACCTGTAAGCCAAGTAACGTGGAGAAGCGCGAGGAGGAGTTCGAAGACGGGGCCGATGCTGAGCAGGATGGCCATGCCGTGAAGGCTGCCAATGGGGAAATTCTCAGTGGCTGTCGGATGATGTAGCTCGGCTGACTGGTCAAGCACTCGGTATCGACTCTGTTACAGCACAAGGAACGGCGTGGAAGCATTTTCGGTGGTTCGGTGGTTATGCTAGAATAAAGAGGGAGCGATGATGATCGTTTCTGCTGGCTTCAGATCGATCGACGAGAGACCCTGCATACGGGATGAGAGGTCTTGCATGGCGTCAGCTCAATCAACACGTAAGACGAGCCAGGTAACTCACCTCGAAATTTCGCACAGCTGCTCAATTCTATAACCGAACTTCCTGAGTAATACCGCCTCGTCGAGCGCAAAGCTATTCTCCAGCGGCACTTTAGCATACTCAGCATACGTCGAATACCTCCCCTTACCTCACGTGAGTCTTCGGCTACCTTCAGTATAGCCTTCGAGGTAACCCTCAGGATCGTTTCTGTTGGATCATCTCGTCCGCGAATGGAAGTGTAAATCCAAGGACAAGTTGACCCAGCTGCAGTGCGACGGCTTCTGGGCCTATAGCGGTCATTCGATCGACTGCACCAGCACCCATTACAAGAGATGTGGCCAGAGGATACTTGAGTTTGCCTGAGTAGATCTCGTGGGAGTAGTTCAGGATAATGGCGCATTCGATCTGCACCATGGCGCTGCCAGGTGTGGGTTGTGTCGTTGGGAGGACTTTGACCTTCCATCTGCTGTGAGCCCTCACTAGTTAGTGTACTTCTTGCGGCAGTGTCATACCTCAGGTGCCTCGCCGTTAGCGTTCAAGACCAGAACCTCTATGCGTCACTGGTAATGAGGACTTCGTTCGACTCGACATGGTGATGTCTTCCGTGGCTGACTTGAGTACCTGCCTCAGAGCTAACAAATGTTTCAGTTTTGCTGTCCATCGAGCAGCATCATGTACATGATACCGCGAGTTCAGGTCGTGCGAGGACGTACGAGCATCACAAAAGCCTAGGTACTGAGATATGATGGGTACAGCTTAGGTGTTGTGCTCCTCGGAAATTGGCACGCGAAGTCCGAAGCATGTGGCGGCTCAGTTGGTCGCGTTGCTTACGATATCTGCTGCTGAGATGTCGTGATTCTCCAGCAGTGACTAACCATTTGCCTGCTTGGCATGTCGAGTAGGCGTGGGCACTTGCGACTCTACTACATTGGGCCATAGCTTGGTCCTTCCTTTTGTAAATGTGTTCTTAATGTACGAAACTCAACAAAGGACTGCTCAGATGTGAATATCCTTACACTGTTCAATTTACCAAGCATTTCGGACCATGTCTACGCGCTTCCGCTTCCTTCTCACCTCATAGAAAGATACCCCTTGACACCAGCATCATTCTTGAAACACAACCTCCCATCCTCATTCGACAGTCCGTACTCATTCCTCACCTCCCAGACCTCACTTCCTACCGCCGTCGCTGCCCAGAACAAATCTCTCGGATCCCACTTCTTCTTCAACTCCGCCAGCCTAGGATACTTCCCTCCCCAAAACGCCCACTGGAAATTCGGCTCGTTGCGATCAGCTTCATTGAGGTATGCACCAGCACCTGGGCTCAGCTTTCGCCATCTATCCATGATATTCTCCTCGAAGTCCGCACGTTTCGCATTCTGGATCGCTGGCGAATCGGAGTTGGACCAGAAGCGGATAGTCTGAAAGTGAGAGACTGTGTTGTGCCAGGCAGGGTTAATGGCTGTATCTTGACCTACATCGGGATCTGGGCGGGGGGCGAAGTTGTATGCGATGACAGCATGGCCCGCGTCGATGGTGGCTTTTTGTGCTTCGAAGGTGGCGTTCAGGATCGTCTCGTTGTCCCAGTTTTGTCGGGGCCAGAGGCGAGAGCCGTCGGCGGAAGAGATCCAGGGTGGAAGCGGCGTTAGTGGGTAGGCGAAGCGCCAAGCGTCGTAGTAGACGTCAAAGTGCTTTGAGGTGATGTTGAGGTCCAGCCCGAGGGCTTTTATGTCAGAAAGGAATGGCGAGAGCTTGGTCTGTGCTTCGTCCAAGGTCATGTTCGGTCCTACCAGAGCCGCCATCTGAAAGTTGAAAACGCCTGGGGTTCCGGCGGGTAGAATGAAGTAGTTCGAGTGCAGACCAGCATCCGCATGCTCGGGGAAGTAACCAAGGTACGTTCGGTAGGCAGCCCAAAAGGTCTCGTTGCTGATGTTGCCATTCGTGTAAGACCAGCTGAATACCGCTGTGCCTTTGGGTAGTTCAGGGCGTGCTTTGACAGTGACTGACACCACGACTCCCCAGGTGCTGCCTCCACCGCCACGTAAAGCCCAAAAGAGATCCGAGTTTTCAACTTCGTTTGCAGTCACGAACCTGCCATCTGCCGTGACAACGTCGAAGCTGAGAGCGCCCTCAGCTGCCATGCCGTAGACTGATGAAAGCGGGCTATGACCACCTCCTTGTATGTAGCCGCCAAAAACGCCGACATTCTCGCACTCGCCGCCAACAAGCACCACGCCTTGGTCTCGTGCCGCCTGGTACATCTCGATCCCAAGCACACCAGAACCAGCCTTGAAAGCTGGCCCAGAATAGTTCGTCGTCGCAGAATTGTATGAGGGAATGAAAGCGATATCTCTAAGATTATGGGTCCAGATGCTCAACGATCCAGCGCCGGTGGACTTGCCTATAGATGCGTCAGTTATATTGATGGCTGTGGTCAGAAAGCGTTGCCGGCAACTTACCCATGTAATCATGCCCAGTATTCTTGATGACCAAGCGAACGCCTGTGTTGCGAGCAAAGTTGACGGCAGCTTGTACATCTGAGACTGTCGAAATATTGGCGACGTAGGACGGATAACCACCTTGCGAGCAATTGCCATAGTTCCAGCCATCGGACCACAAAGCAGGAGGCATGCATGTTGTGCCTTGCCAGACTTGCTGAAGTAACTCGATGGGATCATCGAGCCTTTGATGAGGTTAGCGTCAGGTATAACAGCCAGGATTTCATACCTTACTGTGTATATGAATCAAACCAGTTCTTGGTTAGAGCTTCACATGCTGAGTCGTCGTGTCGACTGGTGCCGTTGAAGTAGCAGACGCTTGCAAGAGGAGTAGGCGTGATCAGCCGACCCTCGACGACCTGATCCAACGCTTGCCATGATGAAGCGTCCGGCCAATCGTTGTCACCAGGAAAGACTTTGCAGTCGCTGCTTCGCGACTTCACCTTGCCTATACTATTGTCGTTGGTGCCTGTGCGACCTGTGTCAGCAGGTTTAATTGATGTTGCATCTTTCGCTGATACCAGGCGCAAAGAGAGCTGCTTTGCCGGGCTCAAGGCCGTTCAGGCTGGCATTGGACAGTTGCTTCTCTTCGAACGGAAGCAAGGGCACTGAGTTGGCAACGGGTGTCAATGTTGTGAGAGCACTCGTCGTGTGAGCCAGCAATAAGCATGCCAGCGGCGACAGAGTGCCCAAGTGGAAAAAGCTTGTTGACGCCATGGCACATGTAAGGCGACTCTTCACAAGTGGACCCTGCCTCCTGGGCAGGGCGATTCTGCAATATATGCTGCGAGATCCACTATTCGTAAGAGAGACCTCGCCACCACGTGGCCACCAGTTCATGAGCTGCCGCATACGGACATCCATCAAGCCAATCGTGACTGCCGGGGCGGAGACGCCATTCCTATGATGCTCTTCCGTACGCGAGATCTGCATGGACTGGTTGGAATGCAGTGTCCATGGTACTATGACTGGTTGGCGCCCCAGCATTCCATGAGATACCCAGAGGCCGAGAGCATCGCTCTTCGGAGCTGAGACATATTGCCCATAGCGTATACTGCACTTTACGACAGCAGATATGCCGGCCCTCTGCCAGCGTGAGAACTCCTCCGAAAATTGTTGCCATTGCTGAACTGGGCAGCCAGATCCTGCTGCTTGGTGAAAATATCAATGTCGAGAATGGTTCGTGGGATCACCGCATTGTTTTTGGAACTGCCACCATCTTCTGTCTCGTGGATCGGACCGCTGGGATTCAAGGCCGAAGGTCTCGGTCGGACTCCGCAAAAAAGCTCTGCAACCTCAGGCACCCAAGTTCTCGTCTCCAGCCGCCTGCTCTCGGTAGCGGACAGTTCTTCAAAGCCTGCTGACATCTCGTGGCAACGCGTGTAAGCGAGACTCCGCTGGAAGGAAGAGGAGCCAGCCATGTCAGCTTCGTGGTATGCGAACAGGTGTAAGTCCGCTTTCAAAATGTGACAGCTGAGGAAGTCCGAAAGAGAAGCATATTTCCGCTCTATTCCCGGCACGCGCCCTAGCGCGCATTTGCTCCATGTGCATGCTAGACGAGATAATCTGGTAGATATGATGAGGGCGAATGAATATGTTGAGCTAGCTCGCCTCCACCGATAAATCTATTGGAGCGCACAGGCTCTTCCATCCAACGACACGAGCATTGGAGATACACCGTTGGCAGACATCAGCGCTCTCTCATAACAGCTCGCTCCTGAAGAGACGACGCTGTACTCCGGATGTCGTTCTACGGCGCGACTATAGTACGTAGGGCGTAGATGTCAGCGGCAGTGATCTCCGGAGAAGAAATATCACGGTAGGATCTTCTTCGTCTCACTCTCAATAGCATCTCTCAAAAATCGAAAACACCATGACCTCCATCCTCAACGCCGATGAAACTACCATATTCCTCGCATACATTGGCCTCCCACCACACCCCCACCAATACCGCCACACTGGCAGCGTTGAGAAAGACATCCACTTCCTAACCCAACTAACAATCCACACAATCGCCACAATCCCCTACGAAAACCTCTCCCTCCACTATTTCCCCTCACACACAATCTCCATCGTGCCCCCGCAAAACCTACTCCAAAATCCTCCACACGGGCCGTGGCCGCGGCGGCTACTGCATGGAAAACAGCATCCTCTTCAACCACGTGCTGCGCGGCTTAGGATCTCCCGTCTAACACCGCGTCCGTCCGGATCCGGAACACGCATCAATGGAGTGCTCCAGTGAGATTACGTCGGATGGTCACATCTGGTCAACATCATTACCTTCTCTGATGGCGGACGGTGGATGATTGACGTAGGATTTGGAGGTGATGCTGCAACCGCGCCCATTCCTTTGGTCGATTGTAACGGGATGGAGAGGACGTATCTTAATCTGGGCACGCAGGAGAATAGGCTGGTGAGGGATTGGATTCCGAGCCAAGCGCATGGGACTGAGGAGTCCAAGATGTGGATTTACCAGGATAGAAATGGTCCGGAGCGGGAGTGCAATGCGTTCTATGCGTTTAGAGAGTATGAGGCTACAGAGGAGGATTTTAAAGGTGCTGAATTGGAGTACGGGGAGAAGGTCGGATAGTTTTCAGACTTGGACTATGGTTATTGTGAAGTTTCTGAGGAGGGAGAGGGAAGTAAGGAGTAGGGAGGCTGAGGTTTATGGGAAGAGGATGCTGGTGAATCATGTTGATAAGGAGAATTCGGCTGGGAGGACGCAGGTTGTGAAGGAGTGCAAGACCGAGGCAGAGAGAGTGGAAGCTCTGAAGGAATGGTTTGGAATGAGCCTCACGGCAGAAGAAGCTGCTGCTATTAAAGGTTGGAGTACTGAGATCGGCGGCGATGGGACGAGCATCCGGAAAGGTGCGCAGAAACAATTCTGTCTAAGGCGTCGACAAGTGGGCGGAGATCGCGCCCGAATTCACGCGCATAGGTGGCGGCGAACACACCATGCTCAATGCGACCGCTGGTGCCGTTCTTCTGGAAGGATCGGCCATCTGCGCGTCCGACCACCACCCAACAACTCGACCAGTGGCCCGAAGCTCAGAAGGCGAACTGCTTCATGTACTCATAACGCGGCATACTCTCGTCCACAGTCTTCTCCAGAGCCTTGGCCCCCTCCGCTCCATACAGATCCACCCATTTCTTCCTCGCCGCCTCCACATCAGCCTCCGGACGTCCCTCGGAAACTCTCTCAACTCCAATCGACTCATCAATCATCGCCGATAAAATCTGATTATCAGCCGCTCGGACCTTCCCTCCTCGGGCACAGCATCGCAAGTATCACTGAACCCGGCCGGATCCAAGTTGACAGCCTTTCCCAGAGCCTTCCTGAGCTGCTCGATCAGCCAAGCGACATCGTCACCGTCTACAATGAGTGGCGCCTTGCCAGTCAACTGCTTGAAACAATCGAAGATGAAGCGTTGGTTGCTCAAGTTGCATACCCGGAGCCAGTCCTCTTGATCCGTGCGGATTGCTGTGTCTATGACGGAGGTAGAGTGATGGGACCCTGAAGATGGGATTGCGGATGATGAAGATCGGTTGGTGAATTTCCTTTACGTGGTCTAGGATGTAAATTGGGTTTACTTCAGGCTTCATATCAATTTGTTGGTTCCGAGCGTGCCATATTGCGATCTCTTGCTGGATGGCATTTGGCTGTGTTCGTTGGCTATGAAGATTTGCCCTGTTCATACACATCTCAATACCAAGGCTCCTCGAGGATGGAATGCACGCGCACTCATCTTACCTCGTTCTTGGCCGCATCTAGCGCGTCCAAGAATGCTTGCTCGTTCGAGGCAAATGTTGGCCCACTGTCTTCTGGTGGAGCTTTTCACTCTTCACCGCGCGGATTCTGGGTCTTGAGAGTGATTCTTTTCGGGACGAAAGCTTAGCTAGGAGTTGGACTTTGGGTTGAGTGATCAGATAGCGGAAGAAGAGATGGGATCGACTGCGGGCCATGTCGAAGAGGAAGACACATGATGGGGTATTTGGGTTGCTTTGCCACATGGCGGATAGTATGGGAAGAAGGCCGAGGATCGCGTGTAACCATCGTGAGAAAGTGCACACGGTTAATTATACAATTGCTCCTAAACTGATCGTAGAAGTAGGGCATGTGCTCTGACATTGAAAATCAGCGCGGCTGAATCAGTGCTGCTATCGACCAGTGTCAGGAACTGGATGAGCTGAAGTCGATCTGTCTTGCTCGGGATTCCTGATTAAGGCTGCGAACTCCGCAGGAGAAAACATGTCCTACTGAAACCTCGTTAAAGTGGCGATGAGAGCTGCTCGCTGCCGTTCGCTACCAGTGAGAGAGCCTATCAAGCATGTGACAGCCGACGTAGGTGAATAATGTAGGATAGAGTGTAAGATATGGTGTGCCGTAGCGAGCTGCAGCTCGAATAGCGAGCCGAACCTTGCACCTCCACGAAACATGACGTTCTCGATTCGCTTCCTTGACTTTCGGCCTCTTCTCCATTGGCCACAATCAGATCTCTTGACAGGACATCTGTTTCTGCTTAGTGGACTGTACACGACACGACCTGCACCAGATATTACGATTTTACAGCGAAATCCGCCTACGGGATACCCCTTCACTGAGCGTGTCTATCACCAGAGCAAGGCTTTGACCCGGACGGAAGTCATCACAATGGCATCGAAGCAGGCAGTATCACGAACAGCCGCCAAAGCCGTACCACGAGGACAGCGAGCTTCATCGAGCAGAGCGACTTTGCTCGCCCAACAAGCGGCAGCAACGCGAGTCAGGAGCTCAACATATCCAGCGCGAGCACAGCGCAAACAGCAGCAGCTTGCACGGTCCGTCTATGCAGTCGCATTTGCTGGTGCTTTGGCGACTTTGTCCCAATATTACATCAACAATGGCAGCTTCCTACGGCAGACACACGCAGAAGCGCCGTCTAAGGACGATGAGGAGAATCCATTGATCTTCGAGCTGTCGCGGAAGAAGGTGGGGGCGAGCAAAGAGGAGAACCGAGATATGATCTCAAGCCAGCATCTGCAGGTCAAGCGATCATGGGAGTCGCCTGGTGTTTATGCGTGGGGAAGCAATACTGGACGAGTGGTTGCGCCGGATAGTACAGAAAACGTTATCAAGACGCCCAGACGGATACCGTTCTTTGACAATAAACTGCTGCGAGACATCAAGTTGGACAGGAACTTTGGTGCAGCGATCGATGAGAAGGGGAACCTGTTGCAGTGGGGCACTGGGTACGCTCCAGATATCAAGGAACCGGTCATAACTTTGAAGGGAAAAGATCTTATTTCGTTGTCGATTTCCAAGGATCGGATACTGGGGCTCGCTGGGAATGGCAAAGTGTACAGCATACCAGTGTCGCAGGAAGATCAGCAAAATGGCACAAAAGTCTCCGAGTCGAGTTGGATCCCTTTCTGGAATGGACGCAGCAGCATAGCGTACCGCGATCTTACGCCGAAGGACTTTGGATACAGTGAGAAGGTCACAGCGATTGCAGGTGGGCTGGAGCATGCGTTGATGCTGACCTCGAAGGGTCGTGTCTTTTCCGCTGCATCGGCATCAGACAGCTTCCCATCACGAGGGCAGTTGGGAGTACCTGGGCTCACATGGACAAACAGGCCTGAGGGTGCTTTCGATCAACCTCACGAGCTAACCACACTACGCGGTTTCCCAATCATCAAGCTAGCGTGCGGTGACTACCACTCCCTGGTGCTCGACAAAGAGGGACGGGTATTTGCCTGGGGTGACAACTCATCTGGTCAGCTTGGCTTCGACTACAACCCCGAGTCGAGCATAATCGACACGCCATCGCTCTTACCGACTGGCAAGCTGTACTCTGGATCCTCGCAACAACCAAAGATCACCCACATCGCTGCTGGTGGTAGCAACTCGTACATTACCGTAGATGCCACCCGCGTGCCTTCGAACAAGGACGATCCCAACGACCCACGCGTGAAGATGCAAGTCGGTCGTATCACAGCTGACACATTTGCTTTCGGCTCTGGAATTCAAGGTAACCTCGCAAACAATCGATGGACCCATGTCCAATCCACACCCACAAAAATCCCGTCCCTTTCCGGCCTCTTCGAGTACGACGAAATCACCAACCAAACCGTTCCCATCCGCCTCTCACACCTTTCAGTCGGCCAAACCCACGCCTCAGCCATCATGAAGAACATCACATACACCGCAGCATCAGCGAACACAAGTAGTGACGACACGAATTGGGGCGCCGATGTTGTATTTTGGGGTGGAAACGAGCACTACCAGCTAGGAACTGGCAAGAGGAACAATGTTGCACAGCCAGTATACATTCAGCCTTTGGACATGGATGCTGAGGTGAAGAGGGCGAAGAAGAGCACTGGGAGCAAGGAAGAGCACAGGTTCCACATCACACCTCGAGCTACTGCGACACTTGGCGATGGACGCAAAGTCAGCGTGGAGCAGAGGATAGAGTGTGGGCGAAATGTTACTGCCGTCTACTCAGGGACGTAGCGTGTCGCGACGTCGCTGCGCGCAGTAAGCGTGGCCACGCAGGAAAGTCTGTCAAATTGGCGAATGATCTGCGGATCTGGGTATGTACATAACATTTAACGGGCATCATGAATCTAAGCTCAAGATATGTCTCAGCCGCCCAAGGTCAACAACCCTTGTATCGATTCCTGTCACAAGGGAGGACAGTTCGATTGCCATGATACATGCAGCATTGCGGCTGCGCGTGCAGCTTTACACTTTGTGCATTGCATTGGCTGTTTGCTGGCTACACTATCGGTCAGACCAATATCACCACGCCAATGGCCATGAGGCATACGCACTTGCTGAGCCATCATGAAACGATCAAATCGCTGGCACACCGATGTCCAGCTGTATATCCTCGTCAAAACACCTATACACACGACAATCAACACCACATATTCGTTGTGAACAAGAACAAATACGACTCGACCCTTTCGTCTCGGCGACATAGCACGCTAAGCGCGATTCTCTGAACCAATGGCGCTGCTTGGGACTGCTTCTTCAAACCCATGCGAATCCAGCTCCTTCCGACCCGGTCCTTTGACTGCAACGACAAGAGATCGGACAACGCACAGGGCGATCTTGTTGGCTCATTTTCTGGGCGCACGAACGCATATATGACCGCTGCAAACAAGCCCGGTCACCAGCCACCTCGACCGCGACCACTCTCTCAATTCACCAACCAGTACCTCTCATCTCGCAGACCGCCATATGGCAACCCCTGAGTCGAAACTTGTCTGCCCGGTACCTGGAAGCACAACAACCTGCCTAAGTGTGCAAACCCACTACAATCATCTCCGAAACGCGCACCTCAACGGCTTCCGTTGTCAACACCCAGCCTGCGGTGCTGGGCCCTACTCTTCCCAAGAACTTTTGCCGTCGGGAAGTTCGGAGCGTGCACGAGAAGCCCGGCGGCTTTTGGTGCACTGTTGAGGGCCCTGTGTCCACAGAAGCAGTTATGGTCCGATACGTCCGCGATTTGCAGGAACTTGCGGACGGCTATGCCTGTGAAAATGAAGGCTGGACCGATGGGTCTTGGTCAACAAGGTGCACGATGTTGTAGTATGTCCGCGATGTATACGAGGACCAAGGTAGCGGTGGAAGCGGCGGAGAAGATGGAAGTGGGAGCAGTAGAGGGAACTGAGATGGAGGAAATGGAGGCGGAGGAGGCGCTGGTCCTTGGCCGCATGCAGTGGACTAATGACCTACAGGAAGGCTTCTTTCAACAGGCAGAAGGTCTGAAGAAGCTCGCTGACCCAGATGGTAGATGGTGAAGAGCAGGAAGAGAGAGGAAGTGGATAGATCCGGAGCTAGAGGCGATGACGGAGAAAGAGGAATAGATGCGGCAGAGGAGAGTAGAATGAAGACTTGAGAATGAAATAATATAGGAACTTCGTAACACTGTTGTTCAAATATCTATTTAAGTCTTGTGATTCGCGCGTGATAGAGGATCTTGTCTACGATTGGGACCAAATCTCTCCGGACAGGTTGAGATCTGTCGTACGGGGTGGCAAGTCTATTCTGTCATCTATACTGATCGCTGCACCTCCGTGACTAGCTCTTCTACCTTCAAGCCATGCAGCTTACTTCACTGGATCCTGCTATACGGCAGTTCCGTGATGCTGCAAGAAATGCTTGATCCAGGGACATGAACTCAATGTCAGGGCCATTTGCAGTAGCAAAATGAATCCCCTCCCTCTAAACACCACTGACCATGGCATCATTCAGCATCAGAATCTGTGCCCGTGAAGCCGTAAGAGATAACATGATCTGTTTGTCTGTTCTATAGTGTTTCTTTGAACGGCTATAGACCGCTGAGACCTCGAGAGGAGGGTAGTCGTCAAGCGGCTCAACTTCTCGATGTCTCATGTATCTAGACTACTTACTGTGGACCAACAGCTAGCTTCAAAGTATAACCGAGCTACAGTAGCGACGAGTACTCGGTAGGTATGTTACTGCCATACGTGGCTTAATGGGTTCTAATTCATGCGAAGTCAAAGGGGGGCTTGGCAGCACATGCAAGATGTACTGTTGCTGGAAGACCAAACTTAGGACCATCCTTGAAGCAAAAAGAGACATCATCCCGAGACTCAGCTTCCTCCAAGTCTCAGACACGTGAAGAACGACACCCGTTCAGCTTTCAGTGGCTGGAAGCTAGTAGACTCGATGACTTTGGATGCATGTGCCATCCATCTACAACTAGTCGAAGTAAAAAAGTACGTTGTCACGACTATATAAGTCTCGGCTATAGAGATCACACTGCTATCAGATGATAGTGCGAGCAGAATAACCAAAAAACCCTCCCGCGACTCAATAGCCAGCCGTGAAGAAACTAGGCGAAGATGGCTGCATACCATCCTGTCAACTCTGTACTCTGCTGCAATGTGTGGCAGAGCTGTGAATTTCACCCACGACGACGCCATTGAGCCGAAAGAGATCGTCAAGGCGTATCGAATCAGACCCATTATGTATAGATTGTGTTCAACCTTGATCGATAAGTCGTTGCGAGAAGCAATAGGTGCTCACCATGAGCATCGGATGTTCCAATGGTATGTTACTATCACACATACAAAAACGTGTAGTTTGAATAAATCAAAAGAACAACCGCCCGCCTGCCCGCCCTGCACTGGAAGGAAGCCCCAGTCTTCAAGAAGCTGGACAGGACGACGTCATGTCCCCTTCATTAGACATTGTCAGGGACGTTGAACACCAAGCACATTTATCCCACCACACCATCCAGCACCAAAAGGTGTTGTCGAAAAATCTTCATCTTTAGGTGGATCTATATCTAGACCGACGCACACGGCTATACAAGCAAAGGAAACGAGACTTCCACCCCTAGCAGGTCCTAGTCCATCCATTCTCGTCCAGAACCGCAAAACAAAACAGAACAGAACACCCCCCCTCTCTCTCTCCTTCGCGGCCTGGAGAGAACCACGATGCTTTAAGGTCCATTTCAGGACGATTACACTGCAAAGCTGATGAAGCTGCTGAAAGAAGCTGCGTCTCAGATCACAAGACTGGAGTATATGAGCCTCGAAGTCAGACCTAAGAGCTCAGCATGTGCTTGATTCATCGAGAGCTCTGTGCAAGTGTCGCACGCTTGCTCTCGGCACTGGCAGCTGCGAGACTGGAGAAATGAGTGGAATGCGGAAAAATCTTGCTCGCAGCAGCGCACTATGCACTGTACACGACATTACATCGAAGGAGAAGCTCCATCCTCCCTGCGGCGAGGAGAGAGCATAGGCTTTGCTGTCCACCTGTGGACGGTTTCGATTTCTAGTCAATTTCATCCGCAGCTGCCTTCTTGGGGTAGAAATTCAAAGTCCCCCGGCCGTCTTGACCAATCTCACCAGTGCGATCATATTGTGACCTCGCACGAATGTAAGGGTCCAACTTCCAATAATTTTCAGCTAATCGCTGCGCAATCCGATCACGACCCTCGCCCTTATCTTCACCATTAATCCACGCTATCGTCTCGCTCTCGTAGCTCTTCACAAGCTCCTGCCGTTCAGAGAGCAGTTGATCGCGTTCTTCTGTCTTCTCCATTATCGCGTTCTCGCCTTCTGTTGGTTCGACATATGACCACTGCCAGTCCTCGTCACCATCCAGCTCCTTTGGGATCTGTGTCCGCGGCACAAACGCTTCGAGTTCCTTCACGTTGCTGACGAAGTGAACTTTCCCTGCCACCACGGGATCGAGCCAGCCTTTGATGATCTTCCAAATGCCGGAGAAGATCCAGGGGGATTTGTAGACGAGGACGCTGGCGAGTGATTCAGGGTAGTTGGCTTCGAAGCATTTGATCATAAATTTGACAGGGGTGTAGTCCTACACGCAGAAAGGTGTCAGTCATGCTCGAGAAGTGGGCCTCAAAGGACCATAGATGGGGCTCAAATGATCAAGCGAGGCGCGTGGTGCAGCGCATATGCCCGAAACGCCACACGCGCCTCAGCAACCGTCCAGTGATCGTGCTGTACGTACCATGTTTGCCATGCTAAAGTCAGTCATGTCGAAGACAATCGTCGCGGTATCGATTGGTGGCCGTAGCATCATCCGTGCAGTCTCTATGGTGTATACCGTGAAGCGCTCGAGTGCTTTCTCGCTCTGCTCGCCACCGTGGTGTAGTCGCACGCGCACGTAGCAGCATGGCCTGCCGTCCTTGTCGAGACCGTGTAAGAACGACTTGCCTAGCCGGAGTTGTGCTAAGAAGTCCTCACCTTCCTGTAGAAGTGGATTAGTTATGGCCGGGAGCCACGAGAGGGTGTCTCCGACAAGGGTGCGCACAGAGCAGCGCGGCACTGCACGACGCGCTCTCCCCGCTGCTCCACTGGCTTCCAAGACACGACTCGCACTTCAGGACGCACCTTCTTCTTAATTGCATTCGAGCTCTTCGATTCCTTAAAAGCGCCCTCCTCACCCTTGATCATAATATCATCATCCACATGCATATCCTTCAACCGCCAATGCAACGTCGACAGCGCCATGACCTGCGCAGCACGCGGGTCCCACTTGCGCGCTCTCAGGAAGCGCAACAGCAGCGCGTCAGGGTGATCGTGCTTCGTCATGGCCCAGAAAGCCTCACGGATCTGTTCAGGCGTCATACTCGACAGCGCCTGCTCGTATTCCTTCACCTGGCCGTGCTTGTCGTTGTCCACCCCACCGATGCTGGCATCACCGTCCTTGTCTGATTTGTCTTTTCTGAACCGTCCCATCAGCCCTTTCTTCTTTTTCTTCTCGAGACTGTCGCTCGAAGAGGATACGCCGTTCGCGTGCTCATGGTCGTCCGTTACGCCGAAAAACTCCAGCGATTGCGCCCACATCTCCTTCAATTTTGCTTCTTGATCTGGGGTGAGATTACCTGGTCGCCCGGGTAGCTGTTGGGGCGCCATGACCAAGTCGAGACTGGCGATATCCTGCGCACTGAGCGCGACTGACTCTAGTTGTTGTTGTTCGTCCTGCTGCCTATCCTGTGAAGCACTCCAGCTTAGCGTACCATAGGCGACTGCGAGGGAGACAACGGCTGCAATCAGGAAAGTCCGAGGGTCGATCGCCGAGTGCTTGATGATGTTTTCATGTGCTAAGGGCGGCGGTGGAGGGCGAAGTTGAGAGCTGTGGTGTCGAAGCAGCGGCGTGACGGGTTGTGATCGCGTGAGAGGGTTCCAATGCACGACGCGCTTGGTTAGACGGTGTTGGCGGAAGAGTCTCGCAGCAGGCACGAACATGTACTGTAGATGTCTTGGTGCAATTGTCTGCGCTGACATGGATCGACTCCGTCCACGATTGCAGCCCGCTGTTCTCTCATCCGGATGTTCCTGCCGCCGCCCGCTGCATCGTCATCGTCATCGCCAACCAACGACCGAGGTGGGGCCTGATCCGCTTGGCAGTTGGCACCAGGTAAACAGTCGCGTGCACGCGCGTTGTACCAGCATCAAACGCGGTGAGAGATCCATAGACCATTCCGGACGGTTTTGCAGTGAGATATGGCCACCTCAACGACCCCGGCGTCCATCGAACACCACCAGCGAAGCGCTTCCCACTCCCGTACACGATCCGGCGCAATCCCTTCACGGCCAACGACACCACTACGACCTCCATCGCGAACGAGCCTCCGAGCATCACAGTCTACACCAACAGCTGGACCATCTCTCGGCGGCAATGACTTTCCGCTCGCAGCACTAGAGCCCGCGTTCGGCGAGTTCAGTGACGCGATGGCAGATCTCGAGGCCAACATGATGCACTTGCAATTACTGAACGAAAGCATTGCACGTTTCAACGAGAACTTTGGCGCGTTCCTGTATGGCATGAACATGAGTGCTTTTTGTGTGGACTTTCCTGAAGTATGTTGATATCCGTTGGGGAGCTACCATGCGTATGCTGACCACTTCAAGGCGCCGATCCCACAATCTTTCCAGCGGCACAACGACAACGCCGCCACTCAATTGCAAAACTCTCCTTTCCCTAAGCAGACGAGACCGCCGGATCGAGACACTGAGGCGACTTTCATGACGTCTGATACATCGTTCGTGGAGAATCCGCCAGATACTGCCAAGAAGCCAGCGAGCAGCAAGTTCAGCTCTGTGCCTTCGTCCACTGCCACTTCCAGACACAGAGAAGCTATGGCTCAAGCTCAAGCAAGAGGCGCGGCCGCCAGGGGAAGAACGACGGGCAGCGGTATCGCAAGAGGGACGAGCAGCAGAGGAGGGCGAGGCGGTGGCATTCCAAGAGCTGGCAGCGGTATCGCGAGAGGCGTCGGTCGTGGCAGAGGCACTGTGAGATGAGGGACAGAAACGATACATAGTCGCCGTGAATCAAGGCTCAGACCGGTTCTGCGAGGCGACAATCTGGAAGCGTACCATGTCAGGCACGAATACGGCCTCATCTTTCAGCTGGCCAGGATGCTTCACCAGTGCCTTGGCATGCCAATACATATGTGCAGCGTTACCATACAGAACCTGGTAATCTATGCGACCTGCTGACACGTTTGCCGTATCCCCAGCCTCGTGGAGCCATACATGGTACGCCATGTACACGCCCACCCAACAGCGTGATGAACGACATGCGCTCGAGCGGGCAGCTCGTCCCACAAAGAGCGATAACCACCTTGACTGTCTGGAGCATCGCCTGATCATCATCCTCACCTCTACCAATACCACAGCGGCCGGCCCACCAGCGTATCTAAACACCTACGTCCATCGCTCGCTATCAGCACCACGCACCACCCTCACCATGCCCCAACAACGAAACTGCATGTCCTGCAAAGGCAACGGCCAAGTCCGCCAACGCTGCTTCAGCTGCTCCGGACGAGGCTCCGTCAACACCGCCACAGGAAACTTCAAGTGCAACACTTGCAGCGGAAGTTGCTACGTCTTCCGATTCTGCGGGAGATGTAATGGCACTGGGAACCGCTGTACGCCAACCAGTGCAGACTTCGAAGGACTTTGGCTGGCGCAGACAGAATTCTGATTTGTGTTATAGGGGTCTGAGGGGCAAGATCCCCTTCTCCCGACGACAGCAGCAGCAGCAGCAGCAGGGAGAGAGATAATGCAGTCGGGATAAATGGAGGGAGGATATATCGTAATGGCTTGGCAATAGGCATGGGGTCTTGCTCCTTCCTAAAGCAGCATCATCATGCACGGGTGACCCGCAATTCAATCATCTTCTGCCAAAATTACGATCTCCTCCTCGCAAAACTTACCCATGCACATTGTGGTATCAAACAAAATGAGCGATCGGCAACTGGCGTAGACTTTTTCATCGAGACTGAATCTTCGGGTTTTCTTCCATAGAGACATGATACGCAGGTACCCATCTATCCTTTGACCCCGCCCTCCAACACATCCCAGTACCCGCAGAATCCTGCGTCAACAACAAAAGGGGGGTATCGTCACGCATTGCTTCGCATTGCTTCGCATCGCATCGCATCGACTTCGAAGCGTATTAAACAAAGGTTCTATGAGGTCATCCTTCTCATCATTAATGTCATTAAGGGACCCCCCCCCCCACTCCGCAGCAGCAGTGACCCCAGCTGCGCATTCGGGTATCATTCCTCCTCTTTGTTCCCCCATCGTTTCGTCGTTCATAGCCTTATGGGCCTGCTGATCTTATGCTAACGGCCTTGCCAGCGGCGTTCCAGCAGCGGCTCTTTCTTTTCGGACGGCCCAGCCCTTGATAGCAAACACGCACACCTCCCACGCGAGAGTGATGCCCGTCAAGCCCATCGTCACGGTAAAAATCGTCATTGCGTCCAATCCAATACTCTCAATCGCGCCAACCGTATCGGCGGCGCTGTTCATGAACATCAAGCCTCCGGACGTCAGACAGAACGCCGCGACGATCTCGCTCGGGGGTCGCGATGGGAAATGTGAGGTCGGTGGCTTCAGATACAACGTGATGTAGGTCGCCGCTCGGGAGAGTGCAAACGCCGTGAAGAGACCGCCCCATTGCGCGTGCATCATTGTGCTGACCATGGAGTCTTGGTGGTGCGCGCCCATCATCATGCCGAGGAGCATTATGGTTACTGCTGGCATTGGGTTCAGAGGGATTCTGTACGAGGTTGGTTCTGTCCACGCCGCGATGTCGGGCTCCTCGATCGCGCGGGTTCCGGGATAGTGGATGCGGTCCGTATGACTGTGGGTGTGGTCCTTGCTCTTCTGCACGATCGTAGTCGTGTTCGTTAACTCCCTCAACCAGTTGGCTTCAAGCATCATCCCCAACAACCCACCACCAAAGAAGAGGATCGTAATACTCAAATGCTCCAGATCCGAGGGCGTCCAGGCCTTGCCCCAGCCGTTCAAATGTTCGAGGAAGACGTTACTAGCACCATACAGCCAGATCACGAAGCTCTCCGTAAATTCCGCAGACGGCACCATCGTCTTCCACTTGGACACCAAGTGCTTCTCGGGTCGAACATTCCACGCCCAGCCAAACTCCGTAAACGCTCCCATCCACCGGCCCATGGTGAGGAGACCATACCAGAAGAAGATCCCGCCCTTGATGTAATGCGCCAGCCCGGAGAAAATGTGACGATCGCGGAAGAGGCCGCCGGAAACGATGAAGCCGGAGAGGAGGGCGGCGAAGCCGAGGAGTAGGAGAATTTTCTCGGTGAAGATTTGGAGGAAGCGGATGGTTTTCGAGGCTCGGTCGGTGGAAATGCGGCGGACACTCTTTGAGATGAAGCGGTCTACGCGGTTGTTGCCGAGGAAGCCTGCCCTTTCTGGATCTCCATGCTCCTGGCCCGGGTCGGAACTTATGTCCATATCGTCGAATGCCTCTTCTTCTGGTTTTGTGTGTACGTTGTCTGAGGAGTTTTGTCTGGAGCCGAACAGGGATGCTGAGTTGCGCTCGGGTCCCATGCCTGAGTCGCGGGAATCTCTGGGAGAGATCTCGTCGTTGTACTGGTGCAGCTGGCTGTGCTGCGCCACTAGCGCCGCTGTCAAGGATCGGCTTTGCTGGGTTGAGGATCTCCTGCTGCTCTTGTACTCGCCGTACGCCACGTAGAAGGACATGAGAGACCAGGCGATTGTGAAAGCTGTCACGACCCAGCCCAACGGATGATGCGAATTGTTCTGGTACAGGTCTGGGGTCGAGTGGTTGTACACGAATCCAGTGAACAGGCCGAGCCCGTTCAAGGTGTGGAAGAGGATCTGGGCTGGAAGATGGTACCGCGATCGTGCTACGCTCAGCATGATCGCTAAAGGCATTGCGACGAACCAGGCCAGAATCATCAAGACCATATGCGCCAGAAGCCAACCAAATTGCTCAGGATGCCGAAAATAGCTGGCTGGTAGGTGTGCAGTCTCGGTCGGGGTCATCGCCTCTCCTGGCTTCTTTGGCGCCGCCGCTGCCATGTCCATACTGCCCTGCTTGTCGCCATGAGCTGCTACAAGCTGCAGCGCCCCAAGGAGGAGCGCCGCTGTTGTTACGAATGAGGCCCGCTGCAGTCGCATGGAGCACAACTTTCCGAGGTGAGGGAGAGTACAGTAGCGGAAACACTAAGCTTTCGACGCTTGATGTTTGGCGTCAGCTCTTGAGGTCGCGAACGATCTGCGATCAGGACTGCGGCGAGCTGTCAATACTAGGATGTGTGATCAGGGCGAAGCTGTCAGGAGCAGACAGTCACTGCTGCTGTTGTCCTAGGGATATCGATCGCAGCAGCGAGCAAAGCGCGAGAAAGATTTCGGAAACGACGAAAGCTGCAGGAGCGGTGGTGCACTCCTGTCTTGATAAATCAATCGAGCACATGTCACGCAGGCTCCATCATTCATCACAGAACCGAAGGGAGGCGAACAGTACAGTAGTGCCCATCGACGCGATTCCCTCTTCGGCAAACGCGCCATCGTCAGCGCGCTGTCGCCGCCAGCATAGACTCCAATGAATTCCGGCTGTTCTGACGTGATGCACCGCACAGCTCCAAGCTGTAGAGCTCCTGCACGACAAGGATTAGACATGGCCCGGATCGGATCTAGCGCGCGCGCGGCTGGCTGCGGCGGGAAGGCCCTCCAAGTCTAGCGATGCGCGTGTTACCCTAGCCCATGCGTCCGTCAGCATCCGTGTAAAGCGCCAGGATGATGCATGAATAGCAGGTTTTGAGGGTGACATAACCTGATT